>PVJN01005860.1:60237-79373 GCA_004026805.1 Lasiurus borealis
AAAAAAAAAAAAAAAAAAAAAAAAGCTTTGGCACAGCAAAGGAAACCATCAACAAAATAACAAGAAAACTCACTGCATGGGAGAACATATTTGCCAATGATATCAATGATAAGGGTTTAATCTCCAACATTCACAGAGAACTCATACAACTTCACAAAAAGGAGATAACCCAATCAAAAAATGGGTAACTGATCTAAATAGACACTTCTCTAAAGAAGACAGAGAAAAGCCAAGAGATATCTGCAAACCAGCTCAAAGTCACTAATCATCAGAGAGATGCAAATCAAAACAGCAATGTGGTACCATCTCACACCTGTCAGAATGGCTATCATCAACAAATCAACAAACAACAAATGTTGGCGAGGATGCAGAGAAAAAGGATCTCTTTTGCACTGCTGGTGGACTGGTGCAGCCACTGTGGAGAGCAGTATGGAGTCTCCTCAAAAAATTAAAAATGGAATTTCCATTTGACCCAGTGATCCCACTTCTAGGAATATATGCCAAGAAACTAGAAACATCAATCAAAAAGGATTTATGCAGCCTTATATTCATAGCAGCACAATTCACCATAGCTAAGATTTGGAATCAGCCTAAGTGCCCATTAGCAGATGAATGGATTAAAAAACTGTGATACATCTACACAATGAAATACTACGCTGTAGTAAAAAAGGAGCTCCTACCATTTGCAACAACATGGATGGAGATGGTAAGCATTATGCTAAGTGAAATAAGCCAGGCAGAGAAAGATAAATGTCACATGATCTCACTCATTTGTAGAATATAATGAATGACATAGACTAATGAACAAGAACAGATCCAGAGACTGAGAAACATCAATCAGAACATCAAATCTCAGGGAAGGTGGGGGGTCAGTGGGAGTAAGGAGAAGAGATCAACAGAGAGACTTGCATACATGCCTATGAACCTAATAAATGGACATAGACAACAGAGGGTGGTGTATGAGTAGAAATCGGGGGGTTATGGGAGAATAAGGATACAAACAAAAATAAAAATAAAATTATAAGGAAAAAATAAAATATTAAATCTAATCCATACTAGCGGTCACCATAACCTTAAGAGAAATTGTTTCATGTGACAAAGATTTTTAAATGAAACTCTCTGTAGCCTGAAAATTATTTTGAAAAGAAAATAAAGAGAAGTTTCCTTCAAATGTTGTAAGGATTATAATTGAAAGTCAATGTATTTGGCCTCTTGAGCTACAGTAAGTAATTTGTGTTTTAGCCTCCCTGACAAAGTTTAGATAAAGTTACAAAAAGAAATTGACAGCCAGTTTGAAATTGAATTGCCTTGGCCTAGAGCAAAGAATATCCTTGGACATATTATTCTATAATATCAGTATAATTCTTGATATTTCACAACAGCATATTGTACAATTATCCCAAACAAAATTACAAACTAATTCTTTGAATATTTGGCAACAATTTAAAAAAGGACATGAAAGGATTTAACCCCTTTCGGAAGGAATTAGGGCACTAGAAAGGCATCTAAGCATTCTATACTGGCCCTTCTTACCTTTTTTTGCCAAGAGGGACCCTCTTCTCACAATCCAATGGCCCTAAGCTGTTGCTTGAGCTTGAAGACTCGAGGTGGCTGATATAATGGATGTCTTCCACCTAATGGTGTGAGCTGGGCCCTCCCTGGAGAAGGAACCTGAGTTCCCTGAGATATGTGATCAGTGCCACCCCACAAACTCCCAGGAGGTGAAGGGATCTCAAGGCAGGTGCTGGGCATGGAGACCACAGGGGCATGGGCTACCAAGGTGACAGAAGTGAACCTCACAGCACCCTTCTTGGCCCTGGAGGATGACTGGTTAGCCAAAGAAGGGTAAGATTCCTCAGGAAAGGAACAACCTAAGACAGGAACAGTGAAAGAGAAGCCATCAGGAAAGAACTTGGGGATCAACAGAGGTAGAGCACAGACCCTCACCCCCTCAACCTTGCAGGGGCCTGAGCCCTCACCCCTTCTGAGGGAGGTACCCTGCCCCTAAGGCTGCTTTGCTTCCCATGCCCAACACAGATCAGGACCCAGGTAACAGACAGAGATTTGGCTGACAGCAGCTGCCCTATATATAAATTCAGCTTAGTACCAGAAATGCTCAGGGCCTATTCAAGAATGCAAATAATTCTTTCCATTAATATTTACAGAGTAATCTAAGGTTGTTGGTAGAGTATTAAATTTGACAGTAAAAAAGTAATCAAGCTTTCAGATTAATTTAAATTGGCTAATTGAAATAAGTGAATATTCAAGAAAATTTAAGTGTACTGGACAAAAAACTGTTTATAAAGTAATAACTAAATTTCTATTGGTAGTTCATCTCATGGTAAAATTGCTTAACATGCAATGAACATAAAGCAGTCATATTTTTGTGGAAAAAAATAAAATTTAAAGTTATCAAGATTGCATTAATAATTTACAAAAGTCTCCATTAATAAAAAAATAAAAGAGGGGATAGTAGGATAATATCATGTAAAGAAAAATATCCAGTAAGTAAATTACATGTAGAAAATTTTTACTTTAGAAAATTAATTTTCATTTGTACTGCTAATAGCAAGACACTCATGAAAAAAACACATGGTGTCAAAATAAGCCAAAGGAAAAAAAAAGAAAAACCCAAGTCAATTTTATAGAAAAGACTCCTATATTAACTTTTGGTCAAGAATATGTTTATATACTTTCAGAAAACAACTCCAAGACCAAGTGGACTCCTGCAACAGAGAGGTATTAACATGTCTGCGCCACCATGAAGACAAGAGGAGAAACAGTCCAGAGGTGGAAGATGCTGATGATGCTTTGCCATGCTAGCAGTCAGCAGCTGTGTGTCGCTGCAGGATGCCTAGGACCAAACCTAAGAGGTTCTGACCTGCATTGCCTCCATTTATCCACCATTCAGATACCATTGCTGATGTGTACACATAAGGAACTATTGGACATTGAAATTGGGACTCAAACATTTTTTTTGTTTTTATAGGTTTATTTGTAGCCTGCAGAGGCAAGATGTTTTTAAAGAAAAGAATCAGGGAGAAAAAACAAAAACAGATACAGAGGCAAAGAAGCAGTGAACAGACTATCATACTACAGTGGGAAGGCATGGGAGGTTGTGGGGGGAGAGGCTGTAAGAAGTTAACCAAAGGACTTGTATGCATGTATATAAGCATAACCAATGGATACAAGACACTGGGGCAGAGTGCATGTACTGGGGGTAGGGAAGACTGGGAAAAGGTCAATGGAGGGTGGGAGGGAAGGAGACATATGTACTACTATTTGTAATACTTTAAACAATAAATAAATAAATAAATGTTTTATTAATATAAGATTTTATATAAAAATCATTTTAAATACCATGGTACCATAATTCTATTAGGGTTAATCTATTAATAGCTATGTGAATAAAAATAATTTTTAAACATCTTTTTCATTAATTTTAGAGAGGAAAGAAGTGGGAGAGCAAGAAAGAAATATCAATGATTAGAAAGAATCATTGATTGGCTGCCTCCTGCATGCCATCTACTAGAGATTTCCCTGGTAACCTGAGCATGTGCCCTGACTGGGAATTAAACCTTAACTTTCTGGTTCCTAGATTGATGCTCAACCACTGAGCGACACCAGCCAGGAAAAAAAAAGCAATTTTTAATGTTCCTTGCATTTGACATCTAAAAAAATGTCCCAGGATCATTTAGTAACTTAAATGGGAATTATCACAAAATCTATCTTGACCTTCTCATTGTAAATGTTACAATTTCTCAGCATCAAACACAAACCTTCCTTACATATGTATAGTTCATGCATACAGGATCTGATAAACTCACCTTGAAATGTTTAGATATACATCAATTCTGTGATCTCAACTGTTCTCTCCATCCATCAACCATCTTCCAAACCACCTTCAACTGAGGTGTCTTAACATGAACTCTGAAATTTAAATAGCCAACTGCTTGGCCGTTATTCATTTGACTTTCTGCTCCCCACCTGAGTTCCTCCATCCACACTTCTACCTTATAGGGACCTCTAGTGCTTTGTTCCATCCATTTTATTCTCCTCTGTGAGCCCTATTCAGACTCTACCTCAAATTGATTGTTTAAACTGTGAACCAAGTTATATATAAGCACACCTATAGGACTTTGATTTTTATTTGTTTTTATGCCTCTCCTCTCTCTCTCTCTCTCTCTCTCTCTCTCTCTCTCTCTCTCTCTCTCTCTCTCTCTCTCTCTCTCTCTCTCGTTTTATCCTCCTGGCAAAACTGCAACTGAGGCAGCAGCTAAGCACTTTCTCAAAAAATCACACAGCTCTAGAGATGAGGAACTATACATTCTTTCTCCAATCCAAATTCACTGGAAGCCTAGCAATGTTTTCTGATTGCTGCTCTTAGAAATATCCTATATTCCTGGATCACTCTGTTTCCTTTTGTGTGTGTGTGTGTGTGTGTGTGTGTGTGTGTGTGTGTGTGTGATTTTGTGTGTTTTGTTAATTCTCACCAGAGGATAATTTTCCCAGGGAAAAAAAGAGCGAGAGATCAATGGGAGAGAAACACATTGATTGGTTTCCTCCTTCATGTGCCCCTACAGTGGTGGGGGATTGACTCTGCAACCTTTTGGTGCCAGGGCTGATGCTCTAACCACTGAACGCACTAGGGAGGTCTCTGCTTTCTTTAGTTGTTGATTATCCTCATAATCTTCAAGTTTTCTAGTCTATGGTTGTTTAATATTTCATTCTTTAGATTTTCTTTCTTCTCTATAACTATTCTTACTTTGTCTCTTTTGCAGACTTCTATAATTTTATCATTCTTGAAATAGTAGCATTTCTTTCTTCCTAGTCCACTGCTTTACTCATTATCTCAGGATACAGGTTTTCCCTCAGTAAACTCATTGTTTTACGTAATTTTGTCAGAGATATAGATTTCCAACTGAATTTACCCTTTGAGTTTCAGACTCATATATCCAAGAGCATATTGAATATATAGTTAACCATATATTAGAAGGTCTGTAATGTCTCAATATCATCATTTTTTTTACCTGGTTATTCCTCCAATATACAGTCAATACTTTTAGCAAGTAATCTGGGAGAAATTTTGATTCTTTTTTCTCCCTCACTTCCCATGCCCAAGAAATCAATAAGTGCCATCAAATTATTTCCATAAATATTCCCCTAATCTTTATCTTGTTCATTTCTACTGATTCTTTTCTGTCTCAGGCCTTTTATCCTCTGGCTTAGCATACTACAACTACAATCTAATTTTCATTTCTTCTGCTTTCTCTTTGTTCAGAATTACCAATTATGTAAGTAAAGAATAGTCACTTCTAATACATTTTCTATAGAGCAAGGTCTAATGCCGCATTTGCTCTCTGATTAACTTTCTAGATTATTTTCTCTCTTGTTCTCTCCTTTATAGTAACAGATCTGTACGAATTGTACTTTTTGTTGCTGTTAATCCTCACCTGAGGATATTTTTTTCATTGATTTTTAGAGAAAATGGAAGGGAGAAACATATGCTCCTGAGACACATGGTCCTAAATGCTCCCCAATTGAGGCCAGGGATTGAAACTGCAACCCAGGCATAAGCCCTTGACCTTGAATTGAACCCATGGCCCTTAGTTTTAACAACCAATGCTCTAACCACATACCTTCTCCTATTTCCAGTCTTTCTTCTGGAAAATTCTGATTCAGCCTTTCTAACTCACTTCAGAAATTACTTTCTCCAAGAAGTCTTATCAGACTTCCCTATGGCTTTGTTTTTCGCACATGGATTTAATTGCCTCCTTTGGCCCCCTCAATGTCCTAAGTTTATGTTTATACTGCCTTCACCACATTGCGCTATAAACATCAGTTTTATGTCTATATCTCTAAGTAGAAAATTTGTTACTTGAGGGTTGTTATTGTTTCTTATTCATCTTTGTACTCTCACTACTTAGCATAAAGTCAGGAAAAATTAGATTTTAAAAATAGTTATTGAACTACTTAATACTTTTGAACATAATATTCTAATTGTACAACCTATCCAACTATTCTTTCTATGAATATTCTACACATTTTATAAATTTTGGGGCTGACTGGTGTATTTTATCCCCCATCTATACTCTTTTTTTGTTTTCAATGTTGAATGTGATACAGGCCTGGCTAGTCATGGAGCCCATTCTTGTAGACACACTGGTTAGTTCAAAGACAGGTATTTAACTAAAGCAGAGCCAATTTAAAATTTCCCCTATGTTTGAGTTATGAAAGTAAAACTGAAACATTCTTTTCCATATGGTTTTGCAAATGGAGGAATGTGAATATATGGCTAATGGTAGCAGCCATCTCCATCAGCCACATGGAGAAAATGTGTCTGCAGAAGTAAGTATGAAACCAAAACTCAGAAGAAAACAGAATTAAAAATGATGAGAGGGAGAGGAGAAAAATGGCGGTGGAGTAGACAGACGCATTTGGAGCTTTGTCGCTGGGCAGAGGGAGAGAGAACAGCTGAGAGTCGCACTGCAAGTGTTTGTTGGAAAGTTAAGAGTCAGTTATCCTCCAGGAGAAGGTGGGGGTCTGCTGGACGGGGCTCTCCTGGCCAGGCAGCCCCACAGCCAAGGGGTTTTTATCTGCTGGAGCCACCAGCGCGAATGCGGAGACCACGCCAACTTGCAGAGGGAGATGGATGTCTGAGGCGGTCTGAAAGCTACTGCTGAATCACTCACCAAATAGCCGGGGAACCAAAACATGGCTTTCTAATCAGCACAGACACGGACTCAGAGGAGATTCACAGGGCACACGAAAAGGTCAGATTTCACCTGGGATAAGGAAAGGTTTCCTGTCCCACAGAACAGAGACACACACACTATGGGAACCCAGCTGTGGGAAAGCTGCCTCTGGAGAGGTCCCCAGTGGTGGGGCAGGGCGTGATCCCTAAGTGTGGAGGAAAACTCTGAGCTGTTGACAGAGGGGAGCCCTGGAAAATGACTCTTTTTGATCTGAGGCAGAGGGACAGCCTGGTGTTATTATAGTGTCCCCGCTGCAAAATCCCCCCACAGAGTAGCAGGATCTCAGCACAGTCTAGAGAGGTCCTGTGCTTTGTCTCAGAGGTAAATTCTGAAACACTGCCACCCAGTGGATGACACACAAATTGACTCTCGCATAACCACAAAAGAATAAACAGATTAAAGCACAACTCAGCAGTGGAACACAGGGAACTGCAGTAACCTCCTGAATGAGAAACAGAAGTGCAAAGCAGAACAATACCTGAAGTGAATGACAATTCTATTTATTTTATTTATTTTTATTTTTTTTATTTTATTATTTTATTTTATATTTTTTCATTTTTGCACATTTTAATAAAAAACATTTTTTTTCTTTCTTCCTCAATTGATTTTACCTTTTTAATTATTACATTTTTGTTTTCAACCAGTATTAGTACTACTACTATTTTACCATTTTGGAAAAAAACAAGTGACATTTTGTTTTCCCTTTATTTTAGTTCGGGATTAGAGTTCTATATTCTATTTTCATCTTTCCTTTAGCATAATTTTACTCTATCTCAACTCTACCTTTATGCCAAAACTTCCCACCTAACTTTCCCCATTTTGTTGTCTTCTTTTCTCTTTCCCATTTCCAACTTTAGGTTCTCCCTATTCTTTCTCTTCAACTGGTTAAAATTCCCCCCACACACACACTTATATATCTAATTTCAAATCCCCTATTCCAAGTCCACATAAACCTCTCTCTTCTTGACTTCACTTTCTAAAAAGTTGTTTCTCTCTATGACCTTTTGTTGCTCTTCTCCTAAATGGTGATTATGTCAATTTTTTGTACTTTTTTGGTGAGATTGCTTTAGCTTATTCTAATTGTTTTGTTTTGCTTTTTGTTTGTTTTGTTTTGTTTTTTTTTTCCTCTCTTTTTCCATACCTCCCTCCATCCCATTTTGTTATTTGTAGTTTGTATTAATCTCTAGGTACTGTATGCTGACATTTGTTGGGATTGGTGACTGTCCTATTGGTGTTTTTCTCTTAACATCTATATTTTGTTCCCATTTTTTCTCATCCGCTTTCTTTTCTCTCTGAATTCTTTCTCTTCCACTTTTCTTCTCCTTCTACTCCTTTTTATTTTTTTTATTTTACTTTTTTGTTTATTTATTTATTTACTTACTTACTTACTTATTTTGTCCTTCTCCCAATTTGATTTTGGATTTCTTTCTTTACTTTTTTCCTACTTTTACTCTTCTTCTTTCTCAACTTACTCCTAATTTGTTTTTCATTAGTGGTCACCTTATTTGTGATTATTAACATCCTGAATACATTTATACTCAGAGCCTTGTGTGCTATATCTGGTCATGTTGTAGTTTGTACCTTTCAATCAACGTAGGAGAGAGAACTACATAACCAGACAACCGGAGAAGAAAGATCATGGGCAGAAAAAGAAACAGCCCACATAAGAAAGAAAGGCAGTTTTCACCAGAAAACAAAGTAAACGAAATAGAAGCAGAAACAAGCCTGCCAGAGAAAGCGTTCAGAGAAATGATCATAAGGTAGATGAAAAGAATAGAAGACAAAAATTGACATTCTGAGTAAGAGCCAAGACTCTCAATCAAAATTGAAGGTGAAATCAAAAGCTTCACAGACAAAAATGGACTAAGGGAATATATTACCACCAAACCAGCAATGCAAGAAATGTTAAAGGGTCTGCTGTAATAAAAAGAAAGAGGAAGCAAAGAATAAACTCTGGGGTTAGGACTAAAAATGGGAACAGATAAGTACTTATCAATAGTAACTTTAAATGTAAACAGATTAAATGCTCCAATCAAAAGATATAGGATAACCGATTGGATAAGAAAACATGACCCACATATCTGTTGTCTGCAAGAAACCCACCTCGGGAAAAGAGATGCAGACAGATTGAGGGTGAAAGGATAGAAGATGTTATTTCAGGCAAATGGAAATGAAAAAAAGCTGTGGTTGCAATACTTATATCTGACAAATTACATGTCAGAGTGAAGGACATAATAAGAGATAAAGAAGGCCACTTTATAATACTAAAGGGAACAATCCAACAATAAGAAAAAACTCTGGTAAACATATATGCACCCAATTTAGGAGAACCTAAATATATATATATAAAACTCTTGGAGGATATTAAGGGAGAGATTGACAGCAATGCAATCATAGTATAAGACTTTAATACCCCACAGTCACCATTGGACAAATCCTCTAAACAAAAAAATCAATAAAGAAACATCAATCCTAAATGACTCACTAGACCAGATGGAATTAACTGACATCTTCTGAATATTTCACCCCAAAGCCACAGAATATACATTCTTCTCCAGTGCACATGGGTCATTTTCAAAGATAGATCATATGTTGGGTCATAAGAAAAGTCTCTTCAAATTCAAGATAGAAATCATATCAAACATTTGTCTGACCAAACTGGCATAAAACTGGAAATCAAATATAATTTTAAAAAAATGGAAAGAAATCAAACACATGGAGACTAAACAGCATGCTATTAAAGAAAAGCTGGGTAACCAGATAGATCAAGGAAGAAATAAAAAACATCATGGCAACAAATGACAATGACAACACAGCAATACAAAATTTATGGGACAGAGTGAAAGCAGTCTTGAGAAGCAAGTTCATAGCCCTACAAGCCTACTGCAAAAAAAAAAACAGGAAACAACAGTAATAAATTACCTAAACCTACCATTCAAAGAGCTAGAAGGAGAGCAATAAGAAAAGCCCAGTGTAAACAGAAGTAAGGAAATAGGGAAGATCAGAGTGGGGATAAACAAAATGAAGACCAAAGAAACAATTCAAAAGATCAACAAAACCAAGAGCTGGTTCTTTGAAAGGATAAACAAGATTGATGGACCTCTAGTCAGGTTCACCAAGAAGCAAAGAGAGAAGATCCAAATAAAGAAAATCAGAAATGAAAGAGGAAAAATAACAATAGGCCCCGGTGAAAAGCAAAGGATTGTTAAAAAATACTATGAACAACTGTATTCCAACAAATTGGACAACATGCAAGAAATGGAAATTTTCATAGAAAAATATAACCTTTGAAAACTCAATGAGGAGGAAGCCAAATATCTCAATAGTCCAATAACTATGGAAGAAATTGAAGCAGTCATCAAAAAGCTTCCATCAAATAAAAGCCTGGGACCAGAAGCCTACACAAGAGAGTTTTACCAAACATTCAAGGAAGAATTAAAACCTATCCTCCTCAGACTATTCAAAAACATTAAAGAAGGAACACTTCCAAACACCTTCTATGAAGCCAGCATCACCATAATATCAAAACCAGATAAAGACAACACAATGAAAGAGAATTATAGACTAATACCTCTCATGAACATAGAAGCCAAAATCCACAACAAAATTCTAGCAAATCGGATCCAGCAGTACATCAGAAAGATCATACACTATGACAAAACAGGAATCATCCAGGAATGCAGGGATGGTACAATATCCACAAATCAATAAATGTGATACATCACATAAACAAATTGAAAGATAAAAATCACATAGTCTTACCTATTGATGCAGAAAAAGCATTTGAAAAATCCAACACCCTTTCTTGATAAAAACTCTCAGCAAAGTGGGAATAGAAGGAAAATACCTAAACATCATAAGAGCCGTATACGATAAACCAACAGCTAACATCATACTCAATGGGCAAAAACTAAAACCATTTCCCCTAAGAACAGGAACAAGACAGGAATACCCACTCTCACCTCTCCTGTACAACATAGTACTGGAAGTATTAGCTATTGCAATTAGACAGGAAGAAGAAATAAAAGGCATCCAAATTGGAAAAGAAGAAGTAAAGCTGTCCCTATTTGCAGATGACATGATATTGTACATAAAAAACCCAAAGGACTCCATTCCAAAAATAATTGACTTAATTAATGAATTTGGCAATGTAGCAGGATAAAAAATTAATGCTAAGAAGTCTGTGTCATTTCTATACACTAACAGTGAAATTACAGAAAGAGAAACTAAAATAGCAATCCCGTTTACCATCACACCAAAAAAATTAACATACCTAGGAATAGACCTAACTAAAGGGGTTAAAGAACTATATGCAGAAAACTACAGAACACTTATAAAAGAGATAAAGGAAGATGTTAACAGATGGAAGAGCATACCATGCTCATGGATTGGGAGAACCAACATCATTAAAATATCCATACTACCCAAAGCAATCTACAGATTCTATCCACTACCCATTAAAATACCAATGACTTACTTTACAGACCTAGAAAGAATTCTTCAAAGATTCATCAGGAACAAAAAAAGACCATGAATAGCCACAGCAATTCTGAGAAAGAAGAATAAAGTAGGTGGGATCTCAATACCAGATTTCAAGTTATACTACAAAGCAACTGTTCTCAAAACAGCCTGGTACTGGCATAAGAACAGACATATAGATCAATGGAATAGAATAGAGAACCCAGATATCCACCCAAACCACTATGCTCAACTAATATTTTACAAAGGAGGAATGAACATTCAATGGAGCCAAGATAGCCTCTTCAACAAATGGTGTTGGCAAAATTGGACAGATACATGCAAAAAAATGAAACGGGACCACCAACTTACACCAAATACAAAAATAAACTCAATATGGATACAGGACTTAAACATTAGAAGGGAAATCATAAAAATATTAGAGGAATCCACAAGCAGCACAATCTCAGACACATGCCTAAAGAACTTCTTCACTGATACTGCTCCAAAGGCAATGGAAGCTAGAGAAAAAATAAACAAATGGGACTACATCAAAATAAAAAGCTTTTGTGCAGCAAAAGAAACTATCAACAAAACAACAAGGAAGATCACTGTATGGGAGAACATATTTGCAAATGTTATCACTGATAAAGGTTTAATCTTCAAAATCTACAGCCAACTTAAACAACTCAATAAAAGGAACATAAATGATCCAATAAAAAAATGGGCAACGGACCTAAATAGAACCTTTTTGAAAGACGACAGAGGAAGGCCAAGAGACACATGAAAACATGTTCAAAGTCACTAATCTTCTGAGAGATGCAAATCAAAATGACAATGCGATACCATCTTACACCTGTCAGAATGGCAATCATCAATAAATCAACAAAGGACAAGTGTTGGCGAGGATGCGGAGAAAAAGGAACCCTTGTGCACTGTTGGTGGGAATGCAGACTGGTGCAGCCACTGTGGAGAACAGTATGGAGTTTTCTTAAAAAACTAAAAATGGATCTCCCTTTTACCCAGCAATCCCACTCTTAGGAATTTATCCTAATAAATTACAAACACCAATCAGAAGGGATTTATGCATCCCTATCTTCATAGCAGCACAATTTACAATAGCTACAATTTGGAAACAGCCTAGGTGCCGGTCAGCATATGAGTGGATCAGAAAACTGTGGTACATCAGAAAACTGTGGTACATCTACACAATGGAATTCTATGCTTCCTTTAAAAAGAAGGAATTCTTACCATTTGCAGCAACCTGCATGGAACTGGAGAGCCTTATGCTTAGTGAAATAAGCCAATCAATGGAGAAGAAGCACCACATGATCTCACTCATTTGTGGATAATAAAGAACACTGTAAACTGATGAACAAAAGGGTAGATACAGAGGCAGTAAAGCATCAAACAGACTGTCAAATTATAGCAGGAAGATTAAGGAGAGGTGGGGTAGATAAGAGATCAATCAAAGAGCTTGTATCTATGCATATAAGCATAACCAATGAACATAGACACTGGGTGGTTGGGGTATGCCTGGGAGAAAGGGTGGGAGGAATGGGGAGATGTGTACACATGTAACACTATATATATATATATATATATATATATATATATATATATATATATACCCTAGGACTTGGATTAACAACAACAACAACAAAGTAAATAAAAGCAGTTTTTCAAATCCAAAAAATAAAATAAAATAATAAAAATGATGAGAAAATCTTGTTGAATATGCAAGAGCCCTAAAACCAGGTGTGTCTGAAATGCCATTTCCCCTGGATCCAGAATGAATCTTCTCAGAGCACAATTCAAGTGGAAGTGATCCTAGTGGAAGCAATCCTAGCTCAAACAATAGGCAAGTGATATTCAGGAAATGCTCAATAGCATAAGACCTCCTACCAAGCTATCAGAAGGCAACCTCCTAGTCTGACTGATTTTGGTAGGTATATGTTTATCACATGAAGTAGCCTATATACAAGTGAGACCAGGTAAAGGTAGTGTCAAGAGATAAAAATATAAAATGGAGAAGAGAGGAAATAATAAAGATCAGAGCTGAAAGACATAGAGACCATGTTTAGACATGGAGACTTAAAAGCAATACAAAAGATTAATGAAACTAAGACCTATTTCTTTGTAAAGATAAACACGATTGATGCACTTTTATCCTGACTCATCAAGAAACAAAAAGAGAGAATGAAAAAAATAAAATAAAATCTGAAAGGAAAGAAGTGAAATGTCAATTGGCACCACAGAAATACAGAGGATTGTAAGCAAATACTATGAACAACTATATGCCAATAAGCTGGACAACCTGAATTAAATGAACAAATTCTTAGAAAAATACAGTCTTTGAAATTGAGTCAGGAAGAAGCAAAAAAAAAAAATCAGAATAAGCTAATAGCAATTGATGAAATTGAACCAGTAATAAAAAACTCACAACAAACACAAGCCCAGGTCTGGGTGGCTTCACAGCGGAGTTGTAACAAACATTCAAAGAAAAACTAACACCTATACTCCTCAAACTATTCCAAAAATTTAGGAGGAACACTTTCAATTTTTTTTTTTAGGAGGCCAGCATTATCCTAATTCCAAACCAGATAAAGACACTACAAAGAAAGAGAATTACAAGCCAATATCTCTGATAAACATAGATGCTAAATTTCTTAACAAAATATTAGCAAATCTAATCCATAATATATTAAAAACCATAACCACGTGGGATTTATTCCAGGGAAGTGAAGTTGGTACAATATTCACAAATCAATAAACATAGCATAAACAAATTGAAAGACAAAAATCACATCATCATATCAATATATGAAGACAATATAGGCAGCAAAATGTCAGACACTTTATTTTGCAAGTTTTTCACTGATACAGTGCTCCTAAGGCAAGAGAAACTAAGAAAAAAGAAACAAATGGTACTATATCAGAATAAATAAGCTTCTGCACAGCAAAGGAAACCATCAACAAAATCAAAAGGGAGAACAATAATACATCTGATAAGTTGTTAATATCTAAAATATATAAAATACTCAGACAAATCAACAAAATAAAGACAAGCAACTCAATCAAAAAATGGGCAGAAGATGTAAATAGACACTTCTCCAAAGCAAACATACCCATGGACAAGAGACATATGAAAAAATGTTCAATATCACTAATCATCAGAAGATGCAAATTAAAATAACAATAAGATACTACCTCACACCTGTCAGAATGGCTATAATCAATAAATCAACAAGTGCTGGTGAGGATGTTGAAAAAACAGAACTCTAGTACACTGTTGGTGGGAATGCAGACTGGTGCAGCCATAATGGAAAACAGTGTGACATTTCTTCAAAAGATTAAAAATAGAACTCCCATTTGACCCATTGATCCCGCTTTTAAGAATACTAGTGGTCTGGTGCACAAAATTTGTGCATTGGGGGGTGAGGTGTTGCTCAGCCCAGCCTGCACCCTCTCCAATCAGGGACCCCTTGAAAAATGTCTTACTACTGGTTTACAGGAATCAGGCCTAAACTGGCAGTCAGACATCTCTCTCTCAATCCAGAACTGCTGGTTCCTAACCACTCACCTGCCTGCCTGCCTGTCTGATTGCACCTAACCCCTCTGCCTGTCAGCCTGCTTGCCCCAACTTACTCCTGCCACTGGTCTGCTTGCTCCAAATGCCCCCCCTGCCAGCTTGATCACCTCCAACTGCCCCCCTTGCCAGTGTGCTTGCCCCAAATGCCTTCTTTGCCAGCCTGCTCACCCTCAACTGCCCCTTCTATCAGCCTGATAACCCCCAATCCTCCCCACCACCACCAGCCTGATCACCCACAACTGCCATCTCATCCTGGCCTGATCACCCACAATTTCCCTCCATTCTTGGCCTCTAACCACCTCTACCTTGGCCCTGCCACCATGGCTTTGTCCAGAAGGCCTTCAGGAAGGTCACCCAGTCTAATTAGTATATTACTCGTTTATTAGTATAGATAGAGACCTGGTGCACAGGTTGGGGCCATCTGGTTTTCCCTGAAGGGAGTCCCTGATCTGGGTGGTGTGGACCAGCTGGGCAAGGGGCCTGTAGAGGTTTGCAGGCTGTCTATAGGGGTGTAGCTATGCCCCTATGGGATGGAGTTCCCCACTGGGGTGGCTGATCAAACTGGGTGAGGGCTGATGGCTGTTTGCAGGCTGTTCAAGACCCCCAGTGGGGATTCTCACTGCATAGGGGTGTGGTCAGCCTGGATTAGGGTTTTTCCTCTCTCTTTTTTCTTTTCTTTTTTTTCAGTACCTCCTTGAGCAGAGTCCAGGAATGGCTGGAAACAGGTATCTGGGATTTATTTATCTTCTATCATTGAAACTTTGTAGCTTTGATCAGAGGCCAGAGCCAGCCAGGGTGGGTGGAAAGCATGGCTTCCTCCATCCCTGGGTGCAACCCAAGCTCCAGCTCCCTAGCTGCTGCCATATTTGTTGGGTTAATTTGCATACTTGCTCCTGATTGGTTGTGGGTGTCACAGGTGATGGTTAATTTGTATGATTTTCTTTTATTAGTGTAGATATCCTAAGAAGCCTGAACCACTAATCAGAAAGAACAGATGTACCACTGTGTTCATAGCAGTATTATTTACAGTAACTAAAATCTGCAAACAGCCCAAGTGCCCATCAGTAGATAAATAGCAAAAATAAAAAAGTAGTGTGGTACATTTATACCATGGAATACTATGCAGCAGTAAACAAAAAAATGGATCTCTTACCCTTTGAGACAGCATGGAGGGACCTGGAGAGTATTATGTTAAGTGAAATCAGTCAGAGAAAGACAAGAATCACATAATCTCACTTATATATGAAATCTATTTAATAAAATAAACTGACAGAATAGTCATGGGATCATGTAACAGA
Source organism: Lasiurus borealis (assembly GCA_004026805.1). Lineage (NCBI taxonomy): Eukaryota > Metazoa > Chordata > Mammalia > Chiroptera > Vespertilionidae > Lasiurus > Lasiurus borealis. The sequence continues at coordinate 76,341 of PVJN01005860.1, forward strand.
CTGAGGGGCCTCCAAGGAAAAGAGGGGGAAGATAAAGGAAGAGATCAACCAAAGAACTTATATGCATATATGCATAACCCATGGACACATACAAGAGTGGGATGAGGCCTGGAGATGGAGTGAGAGTGGGGAAGAAGGTGTCAATAGGGAATAAAAGTAACTGTAATACTTTCTATAATAAAGATAAACATTTTAAATGATATAGAATGGTATCATCTGTCAAACACTGAAACCTAGCTATACCAGAAACTAATTTATATGCTTTGGACTTCTCCTTAGTTGAGACAAAAGTTGCTTATTCTATTTTTCTTTTTTATTTAAATAATTTGAGCCGGAACCGGTTTGGCTCAGTGGATGGAGTGTCGGCCTGCAGACTGGGAGGTCCCGGGTTCGATTACAGTCGGGAGCATGTGCCTTGGTTGCAAGCACATCTCCAGTGTGGGGCATGCAGGAGGCAGCTGATCAATGTCTCTCTCTCATCGGTGTTTCTGACTTTCTGTCCCTCTTCCTTCCTCTCTGTAAAAAATCAATAAAAAATATTTTTTAAAAAATGAAAAAAATAAAATAATAATAATAATTTGAGATGAATTTCTGTCTTGCACTTTTAACTAAAAAAAGTCCTGATTAACTTAACTAGAGTCCCCGTTTTCAAAGACATTTTAGACCACTGACAATGGAGGAGAAAGACTGCCCAAAATACTACAATGCTCTACACAAAACAGAACATAAAATGAATTGCGAGCCCTTAAGAATAATTGATTATTTAGAATAAAGGAATTATAAATCAATGGATAAAATATAGTTTACACATAAATAAATGTACTAATGTATTATTAATATTTTTAATTATTAAATAAAGTCTGTAAACTTGATTTAAAAGCACATTATCTGTTTTTCTATTAAAATCAATATACTATTTTATTGAGATAAAAGAATATAGAAAAATAACTTGCATTATATAAATGCTATTCACAATTTTAAGTAAGTTTGTTTAGATCAGTGTTGTGGATGCTAAGGAGATATACTACCAAGATGTCAAAGTCAAGTAAATATCTCATTATGACTTACTGTTTTAGAAAAGGTGATTGTTGCCCTACATAAAGTTCTTTTGTAACAATATAAAATGTAATGAATAATTTATCTTTGGATAACCTTGCTGTGTCAAGTTCAAGAAATAGATAGTGCCCTAGCTGGTTTGGCTCAGTGACTAGAGCACCTGCCCTATAGACTGAAAGTTCCTGAATTCAATTTTAGTTGGTTGCAGACTCGATCCCTGGCCCATATCCAGATTACCTCAAAGAACAAAGCTCTGGGCATAAAGGCGGTTAAGGATAGTCCTCCCAAGTGAATTACTTTTGCAGTATTTTTTTATATATCTTAAAATAACACTGTTCTTGGAGGAAGAAAAATGGCAGCAGAATAGACAGATGTCTCTGGAGCCTTGTTGCTGAGCAGATAGAGAACAGCTCAGGGTCCCACTGGGAGTGTTTGTTAGCGAGTTAAGGGACAGTTATCCTCCAGGAGAAAGTGGTGGACTGCTGGACAGAGCTCCCCTGACCAAGCAGCCCCACTGCCACGGGGTTTTTTCTCCTGGAGCCACCAGCGCGAACACGGAGACTGCGCCATGTTAAAGGGGAAAGTGGATGTTTACGGCAACCTGAAAAAGCTACAACTGTGGCATTCCCCTGAACAGCCTGAAGAGCTACAGCTTCAGCACCCACTGAACAGTCAGGGGACTCAGAACACTGCTCCCCAATCTGCACAAACACTGGGATCCAGAGGAGCTCCACAATGCCACACAGAAAGGTCAGATTTCGCCTGGGATAAGGTGAGGTCTCTGGTCTCGCAGAACAGAGACACACACACTGTAGGAACAGGACCGGGGGAAAAGCGGCACCTAGAGAAATACATGGATATTGGGAAGGGCATGATCCCTGAATGTTGAAGGGGATCCACAGAGCTGTTAACAGAGGAGAGCTCTAGAAAGCAACCCATTTTGATCTGAGGCAGAAGGACAGTCTGGAAGTTATTAAAGAGTCCCAGCTGCTTGAACAGGATCAGGGAAGGGGGAATACACAGACTGAACACTTCCCTCTTCAGAAACTTGCTTCTGATTGCTAAACCCAATACATAAGATCACCCAATTGAAGACATTCTAAGAGACTGCAGGGATCATTTGTTTTTCTGGAAACTGGGATCAGAGCGCAGAATAACCATCAGAGAACCAGCTCTGGGGCAATCCACTCCCACAAACTGGTACTGAATGCCACAGAGAAAGGAGGATCTAAGCACAGGCTAGAAAGGACCTAAAGTCATAAAGGTCAATTCCAAAACACTGCCACCCAAGGGCTGACTCACAAATTGGCTCTTGCATGATCACAAAAGAATAAAGAAATTAAGACACACCACTTGCTTAAAAACCAGGACAGACTTACAACACTGAGCAGTAGTGGAACACAGGGAACTGCAATACCCCCCCAACTGAAAAACAGGAGTGCCAAGCAAAACAATAGAGGAAGTAAATGCCTTCCACTATTACACATTCTATTCTTTTATTTTTAATTTTTATTTTTTTATATTTTAATTAAAAAACTAATTTTTTCTCAATTGATTTTACCTTTTTAATCATTACATTTTTATTTTCAACCAGTATTATTACTAATACTATTTTACCTTTTTTGAAAAAAGAAGTGTCATTTTATTTTTCTCTTTATTTTATTTTGGGATTAGAGTTCTACATTCTATTTTCATCCTTTCTTTAGCATCATTTTACTCTATCTCAACTCTACCTTTATGCCAACACTCTCTTCCTAACTTTTACCATTTTGCTTTTTTGTTTCTCTTATCACTTTCCTACTTTAGATTTCCTCTATTCTTTCTTTTTACCCAGTTAAAATTTCACCCACTTATATATCTAATTTCCAATCCTCTATTCCAAGTCCATACACACCTCTCTCTTCTCTGTCTTCAGTATCCAAAATATTGTTTTTCTCTATGTACTTTTATTGTTGTTTACTTGAATGTTGCTATATC
>PVJN01005861.1:0-78822 GCA_004026805.1 Lasiurus borealis
ACTCCAGAATGTGTAAGGAATTTTGCATTTTGTTTTCCTCATCTCAAGTGAATAGCACAGTCTCTGCCAAAGAGAAACCACTCAATAAATATTGATAGAGAAAAGACACAAAAATGTATAGTGATTTTAATTGCTATGTGAAAAATAAATGCCTTGAAGAAATACCTAAATAATTTAATCTTACTTACAGTATAACTAGAGGACTCATGCATGAAAATTCATGCAAGAGTAGGTCTTTCTTTCCCTAGCTGTCAGCACCAGCTTCCCTCTGGAACCTAGGACCCAGGCTTCCCTCCTCCGGCCACCAGCAGGCACCCAGGACCTGGGATGGCTTCCCTTAGGCCACCTGCAGGCACCTGGAACCCAGGCTGGCTTCCCTCTGGCCCCGTTTCAGTCAAGAAGGACATCCGGAATGATGTCCAGAAGATGTCAAGTCTAATTAGCATATTACCCTTTTATTATTATAGATAAACTAGAGGCTCAGTGCACAAAATTCATGCAGGGGGTGGGAGGGGGGAGAGTGTCCTTCAGTCCAGCCTACTCCTTCTCCAATCTGGGACCCCTTGAGGGATGTCTGACTGCTCATTTAGGTCCAAACCTAGGGCCTAAACTTTTGTTACAGGCTCAGGAGAAACTTTTGTACCCCACCAGTGACTGCTTAGAGAATTTGAATTAGAAATAACTTTTTGACCTACCTTATATGGCAGGGAACATCTTTACTTATTAAACATCTTCTCTTCTTAACAGCTTGCATGACCCTGTGAAGCCCCAAAGCACATTACTCTAGCTCACGATGTCTTATATACCTCAAATCACTTTCTAGCTCTGAACCTCTCCAGCATCTAGTCTCTACTCTCACGTATGCTGGGTTCCCATACATATGTATATATTAAATTTGGTTATTTTTCTCTTGCTACTCTGTCTCTTATCTATTTGATTATTAGACTAGCCTGAAGAACATTGAGGATAGAAGAAATTTTGTTTCTCTGACCGACACCATCCACACTACTTACCCATATTTAATATTAGGACTTTAGAAAAACAACACTATATATATCCAAAGAATTTAGAAATAGAGTCGATGCAATTCCTATCAAAATACAAATGCCTTATTTCACAAAACTAGAACAAATAATCCAAAAATCTATATAGAACCACAAGAGACCCAAAATATCCACTGCAGTCTTGAGAAAGAACAAAGTTGGACATATCATGCTATCTGATAGGAACTATAATCCAAGGTTATAGTAATCAAAACAGCATGGTACTGGCATAAAAATGGACATATAGACCAAGTGAACTGAATAGAAATCCCAGAAATAAACCTATGCATATATGATCAATTAACATTTGAAAAAGGAAGCAAGAGTGTACAATGTGGTAAAGACAGTCTCTTCAGTAAATTATGGTGGGAAAATTGGACAGATACATGAAAAAAAAAATGAAACCGAACCACGTTTTTACACCATATACAAGACTACAATAAAAATGGAGTAAAGACTTAAATCTAAGACACAAAACTCTGAAAATCTTAGAAGAAATATAGGCAGTAAAACCTCTGACATTCTTCTTAGAAATATTATTCTCTAATATATCTCATTGGGCAAAGAAACCAAAACACAAAATAAACAAATGGGACTGCACAAACACAAACAAAAAAAAGTTTTTACACAGCAAAATAAACCATCAATAAAATTAAAAGACAACCCACTAAGTGGGAGAACATATTTGTCAATAATACATATGATTAGGGATTAATACCCAAAATATGTGAAGAAATCATACAGCTCAACCCCTAAAAAAAATAAGGAATCCAATTTAAAAATATACAAAGAATCTGAATAGACACTTCTTCAAAGAGGATGTAAAGATAGTCAAGAAACATATGAAAAGATGTTCAATGTCACTAATCACCAGAGATATGCAAATTAAAACCACAATGAGCTGTCACCTCATAATTATCAGAATGAATACCATCAATAAATCAACAAACAATTGTTGGCAAGGATGTAGAGGAAAGGGAACTATCACACACTCTTGGTAGAAATAAGATTGATACAGCCTATATGGAAAACAGTGTGGGAATACCTTAAAACATTAAAATAGATCTGCCTTATGACCCATTGATTTTACTTCTGGATATATATCTAAAGAAGCCCAAAACACTAATTCCAAAGAATATATGCACCTCTATGTTTATTGGAGTATTATTAATAAGTAGAGGCCAAGTACACAGATTCATGAAACAGTGGGATCCCTTGCTCTGACCTGCAATCCAGGACCCCTTGGGGGATGTTGGAGAACCGGTTTTGGATCAGTGAGCTTCCGCAGGCCAGACCAACCGACCCCACTGGTGCAAAAATTTGTGCACAGGGCCTCTAATATGCATATAAGATCTTTGGTTAATCTCTTCCTGCCTTCCCCCTACACTCCTTCCCTCTGAGATTCATCAGTCTGTTCCATGTTTCCATGCCTATGGTTTCTGCTCCTGTGTTGAATATCTGCCCTCCGGTGGTCAGTGTACATCATAGCTAACAGTCACATGGTCATTTAGGCTTTTATATATATAGGTAGATAGCCAAGATGTGGAAGCAACCAAAGGGCCCATCAATAATCAAGTAGATAAAAAAAAGTAGTGGTACATATATACAAAGGAATATTACTTTGATTACTCAGCCATAAAAAGGAATGAAACCTTACGATTTTTGGAGATAACAATGAAGTACCAAAAGGTATTTGCTAAGTGAAATCAGTCAGAGAAAAAAAAATACCATAATATTTCATTTATATGAGTAATCTACATAATAATATAAACAAAGAAAGAAAATAAAACCTGACTCATAGATGCAGAGAACAGGTTGATGGTTGCCAAGGGGAGAGTGATTGGGGACTGGGTAAAAAAGCTGATGAATTAGAAGTATGGATTGGTATTTACAAAATAATTATGGGGATAAAAATACAGCATAGATGATATAGTCAATAATATTGTAATAACTATGTTTGGCGCCTGGTGAGCACAACAAATGGGGTGGGGACATTTTTAAAAGTATATGATTGTATAACCACTGTGCTGTACACTTGAAAATAATGTAAAATAATATGAACTATAAAATGTAATGGAAAAAAACACACAAATTTTAAATTAAAAAGCCCACACATTTGAATCTTTAAAAAAGAAAATAATATAGAGGTTTCTCAAAACATTAATAATAATTAAAAATTACAAATGTGATTCAGCCTTCCATTTTTAGATATTTACTTCAAAAGAATTAAAATCAGGACCTAGAAGAGACATTTTCACTCCCATGTTTATTGAAGCTTATTCATAAGAGTCAAGAGTTGGAAGCAACCTTAATGTTTATTAATATATGACTGAATAAAGAAAATATGTCATATATGTACAATAGATTGTTACTCAGTCATAAAAAGAAGGAAATTCTGTGTGGGGTACAATATGAATGAACCTTGAGCACATTACACTAAGTGAAATAAACCAGGTACAGGACGAATACTACATAATTCTACTTACATGAAGTATCTAAAGTAGTTGAACTTATTAAAGAAGGAAGTAGATTGTTGTTTGCTAGAGAAGGGAGGGAGGGGAAACTGGGGAGTTGCTGATTAATGGTTATAAAGTTACAGTCATGCAAGATGAAAAAGTTCTATAGATCTGCTGTACAACACTGCTTTACACTGTACTTCTCTATTAACAATATTGTATTGTACACTTAAAATTTGTTGAGATCTCATGTTATGCATTCTTACCACAATATAAAAGTACATTTATTAGGCATAAAAAAGAGATTCACCTCTGGAACAAATGCAAAGTCTGTTATCAAGATCCTGTACTTTGAGCATTATAATAATTTGGACATTTTGGCATCTCATTAGGAAGTAGTTGAGGATATTTTACCTATAACTGAATAGAAAGTGAACATTTGTGGCCAAAAATATTATCTATATTAGATTACAATAGTCTTTCCAATTATTTGCTTCAGTTTTTCTAAAAGGATTTATATAACTCCATCTATTGCCAAGTGAGATATAATACCTTTCTATGGGAGGAGCACATTCCTTCAGTACATCAACTTCTGGTTTTAAAGTGTAACTTGCTCTGGTTGATATGATATGTGCCAAAGTAATCAGTATACCAAACTGAGAAAAAACTTTAATAAGGAAAATATGGTTTAGTACTTCTCCCTTTTCCCTTCTTTCCTTTAGAATATGCAACAGTATATTCTAAAAACAGGCTGTTTCTTGGTTCCTGGAATAAAAAGATTAAAAAACATACACATTGAAGACTAGCAGGGTGGAGACACAGCTGAGTTGCAGCTGCTATAGCTTTTATGTAACATGAGCAAGAAATAAACCTTTGTTGTCTCAAGCTATTAAGATTTTGAGGTAGACTATTCCACAACATAGCCTAACAGCTCACTAGAAACCACATGAGGGCCATCTTCTCATTATTTTACTTATAACACCTGGAATGGTCTGCTACGAAGTTTCTGCATGGATGAAAAGCACGAAGATGTCTAGTTATTCATCATAAATCACTTGTTTCAGAAAAGATCCATTATAAATGTATTTTGTCAGCAGTGCTCACAATTAGTCCTCTGATGACTTCAGGGATCTTTTAGAGGACTTGAAACTAAATATTGCCAAAATAAAAATGCATTTGAAATGTAGGTATCAATTATTCCATTCATATGTCAAAATAGATGAGAATTCATATCAATACAAATGTCTAGTAGCTTATCTATATAATGAAATATGCTAATTTGATCAGATTGCTGAACGATCTTCTGGATGACCTTCTGGGTGAAGCCAGGGCTATGAGGGCTGAGGCAAGTCCCCATGGCTATGAGGGCTGAGCCCCTTATATGAATTTCATACATTGAGCTTCTAGTCTATATAATAAAAGCCTAAGTGACCATTGCAGCAGAACGTCTAGAATGACCAGTTGCTATGATACGCACTGACCTCAGGGCAGACGCTCAATACAGGAGCTGCCCTTTGGTGGTCAGTCGCTTCCACAGGGGGAACTCCACTCAGCCAGAAGGTGGGCTCACAGTTGGCAAGCACAGTGGCAGTATCGGGAGCTTCTCCTGCTTCTGTGTTAAAGAGCACAGAGCAGGCGGGTGATAAGGAGCAAGAGGTCCTAGACTGTGAGAGGGATGTCTGACTGCTGGTCTAGACCCATATAGCAGGCCTAAGCTGGCAGTCAGATATCTCCCGAGAGGTCTTGGACTGTGAGAGGGCATGGGCCAAGCTGAGGGACCCACATGAATGTTGTGCACCAGGCCTCTTAAATATATATACTATATATGAGATACACACACACACACACACACACACACACACACACACGAAGGATGTTTAATATAATATTGTTTAGAATATAAATAATGAAAATAATCTAAATGTCTGTCAACAGGAGAGATAATGATGCGTCCATGTAGATATAATAAAGAACTAGTAATTTTATGGATTTTCATCTGGAAATGTACCCAAATATATATTGTTATGTGAAAAAAGGTATGTGAAGAAGAATGTGCATTACAATGTCATATAGATTAAATTAAAATATACATTTATCAAAATATTATGATATATAGTTTGAGTGACCACATATTTTAGTTTGCCCACTGTCTCTGATTTTCACCTGTTGTCCTAGCATAATTCACACTTGGGATCTTTTCACATTCAAAAGTGACTAGGTTACACTGATATAATTAATTTATATTCCTTATATTTAGGTATCATATGCCTAAAATGCTTTTTGAAGTAAGCATAAGAAATACCGTGAGGTCAGTGACCATGATGGATGTGGGTCTGGGGTAGAAAGAAAACCTAATTTAATCTGTATAGTTTTTATCTAATAAAAGAGTAATATGCAAATTAACCTTCACTCCTCTATACCCACAAGCCAAACCCACAAGCAACGCTCACCAGCCAAACAGGAGTGAGTATGCAAATTAACCCCAACTAAGATGGCTGTGGCCATGGAACAAGCAGGAGGGAGGCTTGGGTTGCCTCTACCGATGGAGGAAGCCAAGCTTTGGCATGCCCAGGCCTCCATTCCAGGCTACAAAGTTTCAATTATAGAAGATAAATAAATCCCAAAAAAAGCCAGCAGCAATGAAGCTGGAGACAGCGGGAGGCTTGAGTTGCCCTCAGCGATGGAGGAAGCCAAGTTTCCACAGCCCTGGCCTACCTTGGCCTCTGCTTAAGACTACAAAGTTTCAATTACAGAAGATAAATAAATCCCAACAAAAATGGCTTTGGCAAGGAAGCCGGCAGTGTCTTGGCTCCACTCCGGGCTACAAAGTTTCAATTGTAGAAGATAAATAAATCCCAGATACCAGGGTTTCCACTTGGGTCACTGGGAGACGTGTCTGGCCTGCAAACCACTACAGGCCCCTCACCCAGGCTGCTCAATGCCCAAAGTGAACCCCCACCCTGATCCTTGACACCCTTCAGAGCAAACCAGCTGGCTCCCACCCATGCATCAGGTCTCTATCCTATTTAATAAAAGAGTAATATGCAGATTGACCATCACTCCAACACACAAGATGCTGATGCCATGTGGTCAAAGATCCTGCCCCCATGTGGACACAAGATGGCCACCATAAGATGGCCAGCATGGGAGGGCAGTTGGAAGGGATCAAGCCTGTAAGGGAGGGCAGTTGTGGGTGATCAGGCTTGCAGAGGAGGGAAGTTGTGGGTGACTGAGCCTGCAGAGAAGGGCAGTTGGGGGAGACCCAGGCCTGCAGGAGGGGACACTTAGGGGTGACAAGGCCTGCAGGGGAGGGCAGTTAGGGGCAACAGGCTGGCAGGGGAGCAGTTATGCATCAATCAGGTTGGCTGGGAAGTAGTTAGGGGGTGATCAGGCTGGCAGGCAGAAGCAGTTAGGGGCAATCAGGAAGGCAGGCAGGTGAACAGTAAAGAGCCAGTAGTACTGGATTGTGAGAGAGATAGATGTCTGACTCAGACATTCCTCCAGAAGTCCCAGATTTGAGAGGGAGCAGGCTGGGCTGAGGGACACTCCCTATCACCTGTGCATGAATTTCATGCACCAGGCCTCCAGTGTATTATAATCATGTGAATAATTGCTAATTCATAAATTAGTACAAGTTTTGAAACTAATTCCTCAAATTTATCTCTATAAGATCTTATAGAATGTGCAAGTATTGTGAAATATAGGAATGATAATTAAAATAACAATGCAAAATCATATTTTGTAATATGAGGAGAAAGAAGCAAATTGAGTTATCATTAGAGAATTTTTAAGGGTACATTGATGCTGCTACAATGCCAAACTGTGGCTCTAAAGAAGAGTATAATTTTCTCACTGACCTCTTGATGTTTTCGAAAATAAGATGTGTGATATAATTATAATGACTTCCAGTAATTAAATAGACTCCTTACTAGTAAATAAGTCTTGTGTAATTTCAGTTCTCACCAGGATATAGTATCTATTTGAACATGATGGCAAAGCTCAGAGGACTTTTTTTCTGAAAATCCAATCTATTTTTTTTTCTTCAGGCCAGAAGGCTATCATAAAATCAAGTATTGAGAGACAAGCTTCACTAATTATTTGTTAGAATATAAGCTCTGGTGTGGAAGCAGCTTTTCCTGGTTGGCCCACTATCATGCCTCATTAGCTACCATTGTTTTGGGCATATCTTCAGTATGCAGTAAATATTTGTTCAATAATGGAGAAATGGGTTAATGAAGAAAGATTAGAGTTTCATAGTTATTCCCAGACTCTAATAATGGTGTGTAAATTGCATAAACTTTTTCTCAAGTAGAGGCATTTTAACAGAACAACCAAATTTAAAATCAGTGTACTTTTAAATCAGAATTTTTATTCCTACAAATTTATCCTGTGAAAATACTCATACAATTAACTGAAGCTCACATACACAACATATGTGCTAAATGGGACATTACTAGAAATAATAAAAAATGTCATAAATATTTATTTATCCATTTTTTAGGGAAATAAAGTCAATTACTTTAGATTCATAGGTGAAATATGATGCAGACATTAAATATAATGCAGATATATGTATACTGAGTTTAAATTAACTTATAAGAAATAAAGGAAAAGAAAAGGGAAGGGTATGAGAGAGGGTAGAGCCTATCAGCAAAGGATCTCCAGGTTGGCATAATTTAATATGAAAATTAGTCAGCAATGAAATCAATTAAATAAATGCATTTTATAGATATGATTAAAAAATTAACTCTAAGTTTTATAAGCATTTCTAAAATAATATACACAATATGTATGTTTATGTTATCATAGTTATGTTTCCCTATTACTAAGCTCCACAAAAGCTGGTACCCTGATTTTTGTGTTCACTTCTCGGCTACTTGGTTCAATTCATTGTGAACTCCCAACAATTATGTGTTGTTGTTTTTTCATGATGATGCATTGAAAGTTAAGTTATCAAGAGATACCTCAGAACGAAAGTAAAAGATCACGTATGGAGTAATACCATATTTTTCTCTGTCATGTGAGCTCGGCAAATTTAAAATGAAGGTTGAACAAGTTTCTCCTAATGGGTCTACACATTTAAAAATATTTTACTGTATCTTATATTTGAAAATAGGCCCATGGCTCAACATTTTGCTGACAGTACTTGGAACGCCTGCTGCTTTATTGTATACATATGGAAGGCACAGGCAGACTTCAGTTTCTTTTGTACTTTTATACTTCCTCTGGCAATCTAAGCAGCATAGCTCTCTCTATGCCCTTTGTGATAGGTAATACTATCGCCTACAATCATTATGCAGATGCGTGAGTCTGCAAAAATAAATATCTAACAAGCATCCCCGGTTCCCTGTCTCCTGCCTCACAAACATAAAATGACTTTTATTAGGTTGGGCAGTGTAATTCCTATTTATGCACACTATGTGTAATTCTATTTATTTGTCTCATGGTCTGTCTGTTGGTCAAGTAGAACAATCTGATTTCAAACTATTGATAGTCCACATCTCTTTACTGTGATACAATATAAGGCATAAGTTCATATTTTAAACTGTTTACAATAATATCTCTGTATTTGGTAGAGATTGTGACTTTATAACTGATTTTTAGATCTCCAAAATGCTTTTGGCAATATTGATGAGTTAGTAAAAATCTTATAGTTTTAGAAATAAAATGTTATAGAACTTTTATATAAGGTTATTTGTGCAGACTCAATTTCAGAGTACTGACATTTATACAAACAATATCTCCCATGGTTCTGCTACTAGAATGCACAGGAAAAAAAAAGAATGAAGCAAAGAGCCAGAAGCTAACCAGAACAATAAGAGCCCTGAGTGCCCATCCAGCTTTCTGAGCCAGTGCTTCCAAAAGCCTTGGTGAGTTGATAGATCATAAAGTTATGATCGGGTACAAAGTAACACAAATAACATTTTCTATTATTTTTTAAAGCCTAAGAAGATCTATTTAATTAAAATATTCACTTAACAATTTTTGATCTAAGTAAGAAGGAAACATACACTTTAAATATTTTTGGTCTGTTTTCAAACAGATTAAAGTACAATAATATTGAGATATAAATCTATTTCCAAATAATTACAGTTCATTGGCTTATGAGAGGTTAATATATTGGAAGGCATTAACTAAATAGTGTGTGATAAGTGCCATTTAACTGAGACTCAGGTACTACTGGAAGAACTTCTCCAAAGACAGATGATTCTATCTGTCTGGACACCTGCAAAGGAGGAAAGAGTAAGTGTTCTTGAGAAGATATTTATTTCAATACCTTTCAGCAGGGAATTGTAAGAGAAATCTTCATACTGTTAAAATTAAATTCATTTGCTAAAATAATATGCTTAGAGCTTTTATAAATTGTCAAGCATTTATACGTATAGAATCTCTTAATTCTCCAAAAATTTTATGATATAATTTTATAAGTAAAATAACTAAGGCTTAGAAAGATTTAAAAATTCCCAAAGATTTTATCTCTTGTATATGCTAAGGCTTGGATTCAGATGCAGGCAGTTGAATAGCATATAACAAGTTATAAAAACCAAAGACAAATTTCTACTAAAAGGATTTTCATTTTAAAATTCTGGATGACTAAGTGAAATAAAATATTATTTGAGTTCCAATTTTACCAATTTTAAAAAAAATTATCTTAATTACAAGAGGTGCTTATCTTAATGATGAAGTATTAATGATATATCAATTTCAAATGAACATGTATTTTGCAGTTAGGTGCTGTAAAATTATTAATACTGAAGCACAGAAAGCCAGTTGATAGATGCATCTGTTTGTAACATATCGTTATATTCCCTTTTTCATAATTTGTTTTATGATTCATGAAAAATAAGTCAAATGTTAGATGTAGGAAGGGCAGATTTTTATGTTTTTATATTTAATAAAGACAATTTTAATTACTTAAGAAGAAATGCATCCTGATTGACATACTTAACATAATTCTTGCTATATAGAATTTGGTTAATGCATGTTTACTTTTTAATATGTAAATTGCATCTAAGTTTGTATAGATATAAATATAGCTATCAGATGTTTAAAAATAAAGCCCTGGAGAAACAAGATGGCAGCATAAGATATACATCTGTGCATGCTGTTTCTCACAACCACACCAAAACTACAACTAAAAGATAAAACAACTATCCCCCAGAACCACGGGAAAGCTGGCAGAGTGGAAGTTCCACAACTGGAAGGAAAGAAAAAAGTGCATCCAGGCCTGGTAGGAAATGCAGAGGCTCAGAAAGGCAGAGGTAGGGAAACATGGGCTGGCGTGCCCTGTTGTTTTTCCATTGGAAGGGAGTTACAAGTTCCTGATTCTCTGAACTCCAGCTTCTGGTGAGATTCTGGGGAACCAGACACATAAAGGGAGAAACTGGACTGTCTGCTATCCTGTCAGAAATGGAGGGTGGCTCTCTCGCAGAGTTGTGCACTGGAGTCATTGTTTACTGCACTGTGGCACAGGACACAGGACACTGAACAGAACTCAGCAGAGAAGGCTGACTGGCAGCCATCACTGTTTGCCACACCCTAGCCTAGTGATTCCCAGAGACTGGACCTGCCTGATTTACAAACCCACCCAGCTGTTTGGCGACTTTTGCATATGAATGGCCTGCCCTCTGGCAACTTAACCTAACAAATTGCAACTGGGTCAGACAATTCTAAAACTTCCAAACTCCAAGCAAAGAGGATAAATCAATTCCAAATCTTCCAAACTCCAAGAAAAGAGGAGAAATCTGCAGAGTTCCCTGTAGCTCCTGCTGGGTGGCCTCAGACACTAGCTGGCTTGTACCTTCTTGGAGATCCAGGAACCAGTGTACTTAGAGGTCAGTGTGAGATGACACCGAATTTCAACTCCTCATATACATAAGTGATACACTCAAGAGGCAGATTCGGTGAGCACCAAAGCCCCACTGAAGCAAGTCTTGCCCCCTAGGGGTGTCTCCAGCACAGCAGTTCTTCCATTAATAGACACAGCTAATCCTCACAGTCAATTGGCATGAAGGGCAATTCCTCCCAGTATACCAACAGCAATCAAGGCTTAACTACAATAAGACTATGAACTGAGCCCACAAAGGCTTGGGAAGCGGATTTGGGAAGCGGAGCTACTGGGCCCTAAGGACAACTAGAACACAATGCTATTCCATCAACACTGGAAAGCAGCCAGAATGCAGAGACCAATAAATATGTCACGATTGAGAGAAATGGAAGAAAGAAAACGACTGGACATAGAATTCAAAACCACATTTATAAGGATACTCAAGAATCTTCTACAAACTGCCAACAAACTTACTGAGAAACTTAGTGAGACCTTCAAAGATCTTAATGATAATGCCAAATAAAATGAAAAAGGACCAGTCAGAAATCAAGCATGCACTGTCTGAAATAAAGAATAATTTACAGAAATCCAATAGCAATCTAGAGGACCCCAAGAATCAAACCAAAGATCTGAAATATGAGGAAGCAAAAAACACCCTACCAGGAAAACAAAAAGAAAAAAAAGAGTCCAAAAATGTGAAGATAGTGTAAGGAGCCTCTGGGACAACTTTAAGTATACCAAGATCAGAATTATGGGGGTGCCAGAAGAAGAGAGAGAGTAAGATACTGAAAACCTATTTGAAGAAATAATGACTGGAAACTTTCCCCACCTGGTGAAAGAAATTGACTTACAAGTCCAGGAATCACACAGAACACCAAACAAAAAGAATCTAAAGAGGACCACTCCAAGACACATCATAATTAAAATGCCAAGGGAAAAAGACAAAGAGAGAATCTTGAAAGCAGCAAGAGAAAAACAGTAAGTTACCTACAAGGGAGTACCCGTAGGACTGTCAGCTGATTTCTCAACAGAAACTATGCAGGCCAGAAGGGAGTAGCAGGAAATATTCAATGTGATGAATAGCAAGAATCTACAACCAAGATGACTCTACCCAGCAAAGCTATCATTCAGAATTGAAGGTGTGATAAAGAGCTTCACAGATAGGAAAAAGCTAAAAGAGTTCATCACCACCAAACCATGATTATATGAAATGCTGAAGGGTTTTATTTAAGAATAGGAAGAAGAAAAAAAAAAGGTAAAGATAAAAATTATGAACAACAAAGTGATAATAAATACATACCTATCAACAAGTGAATCTAAAAATCAAGTGAATAAAAAAATCCAATGAATAGAATAAACTGCTAAATATGATAGAATTAGGGGCATAGAAAGGGAATAGACTAACAATTCTCAGGGAAAAGGAGGAGTGAGGGGTTCAGGAAGAGATTGGACAAAAATATTATATCTATGGATGAGGACCGTGGTGGGGGGTAAGGATATGGGGTGGGAGGGGAGTCAGGAGGAGGGGAGCTATAGGGGGAAAAGAGAAACATCTGTAATAAACTGAACAATAAAGATTTATTTTAAAAAATAAAAAATAATTAAAAATAAAGCCCAAATACTTTGGGATATTACATAAAAGTGGACAACTAATCCTGATGTATTTCATATGAGGTAAAATATTCTCAAGAAATATTTTTTACTCTACATTATTTTAAATTTAATTTATGACATATTTTCATTTTGAAAATTGATTTTGATTTGTATTAATCAGTTATTTGTAACAAGAGTATTTTTGAACTAAAAGAAGTAGAAGGGATTGGTGTTATCAAATGTATTATCATCGTCAACAGATATCTAGTGAAAAAAGCAGGGCTCAAAGTATAGGGCTCTTTTTTGCTAATCAAAGAATGTGATATTTAGGATATATAATCTAATAAAGTTTACTTAGAGAGAAAAATAAATATACAAAAATATAAATTAGACTTTTCAAAAGTTTATGAAAGTCATAAATGATTCATGAGATATTAGTTCTAGGGAGACACAGACAGGGGAGACAGTGTTCTAATCATGGAGGTGTCCATTTTGTTAGTGGGTGAGAATCAGGAGAATCAATTAAAAAAGAAAATAGATTAAAATAGCAAGGTTTTATGACAGTTCCTATGAGAAAGGTAATTGCTTTCCTGTGGTCAGAGAATGACTCTGTGGACATGAGAAGACATTTGAAAGCAAAGCATAGAAAAGATGGTGAGGTAAGATCTAGTTCTTGGAACTTTGTGTGTTTCTGTTTCATCTACATAAAATTTTTACAAGCTGCATAGTTATGAATAAAGAAGACAATGTGAAAGTTTAATTGGAGGGGATTTTAGTAAGCATTGAAAATGGTATTTAATCCCTCTCTATACTTTACTTGTATCCCTCATTAAAAGCACACATATTCCTAGTCACGGAAATGTTTTAGAAACTCAACATATTATGTAATGGTTTATAAGGCTATAAATACTGTCATAAATAAAACCAAATTATATCACGACAGAGGCTAAGAATCCACTTGTAAACTACCAAAAGATCCAGCTGAAGAGACATATGTTTTCCTTAAAAAATGAAGTATAAAATGTATGAAATTTATTTTGCAAGCAAGGCTGAGATTTTTTTTTGTTTGTCAAACATGAGAGAGGCTATGTTTTTCATAAAAGATATAAACAATTTCTTTAAAAAATTAGAAGCAGAAAATTTTCAAAATTATTTTAGTCATGAATATGCCATAGATCAGTGGTCGGCAAACTCATTAGTCAATAGAGCCAAATATCAACAATACAACGATTTAAATTTCTCTTTTGAGCCAAATTTTTTAAAATTTAAACTTATTCTAACACCACATATTCAAAATAGACTCTCCCAGGCCGTGGTATTTTGTGGAAGAGCCACACTCAAGGGACCAAAAAACCGCATGTGGCTCGTGAGCCACAGTTTGCAGACCACTGCCATAGCTAAATTGAAGTCCACAGTTTTATACCTGATATTAAAAAAGCAAACAAACAAAAAAAACACAAACCTGTTTCAAAGTGAAGAACTTTCGGCTATTTGGTTAAGCATGTATATTAAATCACTTTGATATTTTCTTGGATGACATACAACGTAATGGAATTTATAGGTGTTAGCCTGAGAATTAGTAACAGTGTTCTATTAATAATGGGACTACTAGATGATCTAGATTTCAATGGGAAAACAAACAAACAAACAAAACCAATGAACACTAGATTCACCTCTTTCCTACACTTTATTTAAATATGATTTATGTTTCCCAGAGCTTTAAACTCTTTTGCAAAGGGAAACTGTAATTTGGAGCTATCTTCTAAGCAGGGCTAAATCTACAAGAAGTATCAACCTATGTGTTTCCTATATTTCTCTTCATATCTTTCAGCATTTCATTGGAACCTTAAGCTGCTTTGATCCTCTCTCTTACCACATATAGAAACAAAAATTAAACACCTAGAGGAAGCACTGGCCTAAGTGATAACAGATTCTGAAGTGTACTTAGGGAGTTTTTCCCCATCCAAAGATAAAAGGAGTTCCAATTAAACATAATGTTTACCCATCCTATATAATAAAAGGGTAATATGCAAATCAACCAAAAAGCAGAATGACTGGGCAATATGAGGAGCACTGACCATCAGGGGGCAGACACTCAATGCAGGAGCTGCGCCCTGCTTGTCAGTGCAGAAGCTGGGCTCATGGCTGGCTAGCACGGTGGCAGGGGCCCGATCCTCTCCTGCCTCTGCTGCAGTGCTAAGGATGTCATGGGGAGCATGCCTAAACTGTCAGTCGGACATCCCCCAAGGGCTCCCAGGCTGTGAGAGGGTGCAGGCTGGGCTGAGGAACTCCCTAAATGCACGAATTTCGTGCACCAGGCTTCTAGTTAAATATATAAATACTACAATATTTAACTATTACCTTTTTCTTCTTTCTAGAAAAACATAGTTGGTGAAGGGGAGGGAACTGGTGGCATAGGGAAGATGCAAAGTGAAAGTAAGGAGTAAAGAAGCAAGGGTCATTTTACATGTAAAAGGACAGATGTTTCAAAATAGTACTGATTCTGGATATTTATTCACAGCCTCTGGAACACTTGCCATCTAGTAGTTTAAGCCACTGAACTCATTTACATATGAGTAAGTGGTCTTGGATATTCTGTAGGGCTATATAGGTCATGGAATAAATATTTTCCTAATTCTCTTCCATGGAGAAGACAAATAAAACTAGTTGGGAATTTCCCTGTAAGCTAGGTTCAACGCTAGACCCTCTGCCATTTAGGATATATACTGTTTAAAATACTCATTAGTTTCAAACACAGGTGGCCTTCCTTTGACCAAAGTGTTCATATGTATTTTTTAATGTGCAGTTTAATTTCTAGAAGATCTTCCATAGCACAGTCTTCTACATATTTCCTTTTATAAAAAAAAAAATGGGGGGCAGTTAGTCTCTCAAAGACCTAAATTTTTTTCTGTGAATAGAAATCAGCAAGGGCCTCATTTAATATATTTATGGAATTTACCACTGGTTTGATACTTTCAAAATGTAAAGTATCAACTTTCAAAAAAAAATCATATGAGTATACTACTTCAAAAGATGAGTTAACTGTTTTCCAGGTACTATTATTGATATTCAAAATGCCAGGACGATGTATTTACATATGTTCAGATCTTTAGATTAACGAAACTTGTACTGTCCTTCAGGGAAGTTAAGTAGGAGCGTTTGTAAGTTTTATAATTGGCTCTCATTTTCACTTTTAGAAGGATTTTACACTCAGATATGTTTTATTTAATGTCTCAGAATGGCAAGTGAGTGAATATTTCTGTATCACCAAAGTATTAATGAAACATTAATTTATGGCAACATGCATAGAGGAAGGAAAAGAAAAAGATTTAGGACAATCTTTAGGTTTTAGGAAATGAGGGATAAATTTTAATAGCAGCTTAAGTATCACACAGGATTTAGTTTATAGTTATTATCCCAAGAAAATTTCAATGTAGGAAAATAAGTTTTCCAAGTATTTATCTAGATAAGAAACCTAGTCTTATATATAGGTCAGATCTTCTGAAAAAAAAAATATGGTGTATGACCTTGAATTAAAATATATAATCACAGTCTCTGATTGGGTAATTCTACTACTGAAAATTTGACTTAAGGAAACAATTTTTCAAAAGTTGAATTCCATTTGTTCAGTGGTTTGTTCAAATTTTATCTATAAAATCAAATTGAAAACCTTATATCTAAGGAGGTTTGTAAGGGTTATGATACATCATTTAAAGGGAATATTATATAGATATTAAAATAATAAATATAAAGGAAAAAGGTGCATGCAAAAAGCACAGAATTAGATGACATTGGTATTTTAGAACATAATCATAAAGATAAAGTGATATAAAAAGAAAAAAAATGGTTATTTGATTAGGGTCAGCAAAATTGTTTTGAATGTAAATTATATTGAATTATGTTCAATAGTGTTCAATATGTTGTATTTTATTAAATGCATATGATTAGGAGTTAAAGGAAATTTATATCAAGTTTACAGCTTTTGAAAGTATGTCTAGCATAGTAGAATCACTATTGTTGGTGTTTTAGTTTTTCAAAATTATTTTTAATGTTTTATATTCTTATTGAAACTGTTATCTTATTTCAAATGAAAGGACTTCAAAATTAAATAAGTGATTTAATCACTAAAATCATTACTTTTCTGTTCACCTAAAAAAATCACAGTTTTATATCTGGATCAAAAAGTTTTTATTTTTAATGAGGCTAGGCATACAGTAGGAAACTGATAAAGATCTTGTTGACAAATGGAAATTGCTAGGAATTAAAATTAGCCCACTTATACTAATCAATACTTAGAAGACATTGAGGCATACACATTCATTAAAAAATCGTTACTGCACATAAAAGATATATCTGAAGCCATGCTAATGTAAAACTTTAAAAGATGTTTATTACACATCTTAGTAGGTGAAGAGTGATTAGGAAGTAGTCATTAGTGCAGTGTTTGTAAAGTGTGGTAAATGGACCATTGCAGTCTCTCTGGTCTATTGCTTTCTGCAGTTAGGCTGCTTCTGTTTACGGTGGAGTCAGAAAGAAGAGGGAAGAAATAATTTTCTTTATCCATGCTTCTCAAATTTAAAATGTGAAGTATATAATTCATTCATAATTTTATTCAATCTTGTTATAATCTTAATAATTTCACATTCCTAAAGTTTTCCCACGATCTACCTAGAGGATCACATTGTTGAGGTTTTTTAACACAGGGTTCAGTAATTTTGGTCAGAGTGTTTCACATCATTTACTTTTTGTTTATGTTTAAGAATTTATCATATATCACATTTCATTGCTATTATCCTTATTTAAGATATAAATCAACATAGATATATAAATATAAATAAACATAGTTTATTTAAAAGTTGTGTGAACAAAAGGATAGATACAGAGGCAGTAAAACATCAAACAGACTGTCAAATTATAGCAGGAAGATTAAGGAGAGGTGGGGTAGATAAGAGATCAATCAAAGGACTTGTATCCATGCATATAAGCATAACCAATGAACATAGACAGTGGGGGGTTGGGGTATGCCTGGGAGGGAGGGGGGGCAATGGGGAGATATGTATACATGTAACACAATAAAAATAATAAAAAAATAAAAAATAAAAAAATATTATACTGAAGATGTTAAAACAAAAAAGTGGGGACAAAGTAATGTGAAAAAATACATTCGGAATAATGTGTGTAGGAAGTGAGAGCATATATAGATTATTCAGCCTATGTGCTGAAAAAAACTTCAATTTCATAGAAGTAGCTATTAAGTATAATTTTAAAAAATAAAATATTTTAAGCTGCATATTTAAAATGGGATTTTATTGGATAATTTCCTTTGTCTTAAAAATGTTTCTCAAACAATACCATAAAACACTGGATATTTCTTCATTTTCCATTAAATTCAAGTGACTTCTGCAGAATACAGTTGATATTTATACAATAAACATCAAATAATGTTTTATAGTATATGAATATATTCTATGTTTGTAAGGAGGTCTAACATATAATATATGTTACAGTATTCTAACTTTTATTATTGATATTAATTGTGCTATTTTAATTGGATAACAAATGATTAATCATTACATGTGAGAAAGAGAACAAAATGACAAAGGCTTCATGAACATTTTTTATGCCTTATAGGAAAAAAAAGATTGAAAATCACATTTTTTTGCAGGTAAATATATAAAGATAATTCTGAAGTTAGTTACAAATACTACACTCAGAAAAAAAGAACAGATGTAGTTATTGGAAAACATTTTTATAAATGCATTATTGACTGATATTAAATCAATGAAATATGTGCAAAATTGCTATTATATAAACATATTTGTTTTATTTTTAAATGATTGATATAATTGAAGTACAAAGTATGTTTACATGTGTTCATGAATGCCCAGAAAGCCTATCTACGGATCATATATACACATGCATATGAATATATCTATGTGCATATTCATATTTGAAGAAGTGCTCTACTTGTTAACAAAATTACCTGCATTTTAAAGACATTCTTCATTGTATAACAGTAAATGAAGAACTTCTATGCAGTAAGTTAGAAGAGGATAAGAAAAGTGATGGAATTGTCTGAGTAGCAAAAACGTATTTAAATATGTAAGTAGGACTTAGTATCCTCAGTGTTTTTCCCTTAGAAAAGTAATTAAACCACCCCACCCCACATCATTTGATAGCTATTTCCATATTAGTCAATTATTTGGCAATTCCTTGCTAACCATCTACAACGAGATGGTCATATCCACTCTCCTCATTTCTGCCTGATCTTGTTTCTCTACTATTTCAATATGGCTCCAAGAACAATATTGCTTCTGAAACAATTCTTAGAAAGAAAACCAATAAAATGCATTCCTCTAACCCATCAGAGCTTTTCTAGCATTTATTTGCGTTCTCAACATCATTTGAAAATTCTCATTTTTCTTACCTTCTTAAATGGAATTCATTTGTTCTCCTCTGAAAATATTTTCACCTTGCAGTTCTTATTATATTGTCATATTTCAATGACTTTAATTGTTTCATTTAGCAATTCCCTCTCTTTTTAGAGGGAACATCAGCTAACCTGCTATTCCTTGAAACAGAGGTCTCACTGTTATTCACTGTTATTCACTACTATTAATCATTATATTCTTTTTGAAAATTACTTTCCTAAAAATTGGCTTCCATGATACACCATTATCCTTATTTTCTATTATTATCTTTTGCTATGTCCTGCATTTTTTGTTGGCAAATGCATCATTCTCCATTAATCTGTTACATTTTTTAATTCATTAAGATGTGTCTTAAATTATCCTACCTTTTATTCTACTCAGTCTCTCTTGGATTCATGCACCAGTGGGATCCTCAGCCAGGCCTTCAATCTCTCACAATCCGGAATCACTCAGGGGATGTTGGACTGCATGTTTCAGCCCCATCTCTGCAGGCCCCATGTTGGCAGTCCAACATCCACTGAGGGATGTAGCATTATGCAAAGTGGCAGGAAGCTGTGGAGAAGCCCCAGCCAGGAACAGGCACCAGGCCACTCCTGCTTATCTTGGCTCTGCTGTGCCTAGCAATGTGCTGCTCAGTAGTGCTGTCGTGGAGGTAGGAGAGTCTCCCCCCACCGCAGTTGTGCTCGCTGGCCTTGAGCCAGGCTTCTGGCTGAGCAGAGCTCCCACTCTAGGAGCACACTGACCACCAGAGGCAGTTCCTGTGTTGAGTGTGTGCCCCCTGGTGGACATTGCACATCATAGCAACTGGTCCACCGGTTAACTGGCCATAACAGCTACTTAGGCTTTTATATATATAGAATAGAAACTGGTACACAAAATTTGTGCACAGGAGGGTGGTGTCCTTCAGCTCAGCCTGCTCCCTCTCCAATCTGGGACATCCCTCTTACATTCCAAGACTGCTGGCTCCCAACTGCTCACCTGCCTGCCTTCCTGATTGCCCCTAACCGCTTTTGAATGCCTTCCTGATCACCCACTAACCACTTCAGCCAGCCTGATTGATGCCTAACTGCTCCCCTGACAGCCTGTTTGCCTCTAACTGCCCTTCCCTGCAGGCCTGAGTACCCCCCAACTGCCTTTCCCTGCAGGCCCAGTCACCTCCAACTTTCTTCCTCTGCCTACCTGGTCATACCTAACTGCCCTCCCCTGCAGGCTTCATCACCCCCAACAGCCTCCCTTGTAGGCCTGGTCCCTCCCAACTGCCCTCTGCTGCTAGCCACCTTGTGGTGATCATCTTGTGTCCACATGGGGGCAGGATCTTTTGACCACATGGGGGCATTCATCTTGTGTGTTGGAGTAATTGGAAATCTGCATATTATTCTTTTATTAGATAGGATAGAGGCCTGGTGCATGGGGAAGCTGATTTGCCCTGAAGGGTGTCCTAGATCAGAGTGTGTGTTCCCTTAGGGTATGGGGTGGCCTAGGCGAGGGGTCTGTGGTGGCTTGCATCCCAGTCAAGCCCCTTGGCAACCCAAGTGAGGCCCTGGTATCTGGGATATATTTATCTTCTACAACTGAAACTTTGTATCTGGAGCAGAGCCAAGACATCAGCTTACATAGCCATTGAAACATTGTTGCCTTAAGTGGAGTCCTTGGCCCACCAGGGTTTGCGGAAAGCTTGGCTTCCTCCATTGCCAGGGGCAACCCAAGCATCCCTCCTGCTCTCTCTGTGGCTATAGCTATCTTGGTTGGATTAATTTGCATACTAGTTCTGATTGGCTGGTGGCATGGCTGGTGGGTATAGCTGAGGTATGATGAATTTGTATATTACTCTTTTATTAGATAGGATGACTAAAATTTATGTTCAGATAAGACTTCATTTCTTGCCCCAGAACTAGACATTTAATATTTTAGGTGACAAATTATAATATCACAAAATGAACCCACTACTACCTCCACCCCATACAGTTATTTTCCTTTATTTCTTATAATAATAATAAAACTATTACATGTTATTATGATAGTAAAGAATCTAAGAGGTATCCCACATGTCTTTTATTTCATAC
This sequence comes from Lasiurus borealis, assembly GCA_004026805.1. Classification (NCBI taxonomy): domain Eukaryota; kingdom Metazoa; phylum Chordata; class Mammalia; order Chiroptera; family Vespertilionidae; genus Lasiurus; species Lasiurus borealis. The sequence continues at coordinate 21,415 of PVJN01005861.1, forward strand.
TCGAAGCCCAGTACATAAAAGTCGTGCATGGGGGTGTGTGTTCCTCAGCCCAGCCTGCACCCACTCTAATAGGTGACCCTTCGTGGGATTTCCAACAGCCCATTTAGGCTCAAATCCAGTAGGATCATTACTAAACGAGCAGTCAGACATCCCTCTCACAATCCAGGACTGCTGGTTCCCAACTGCTCACCTGCATGTCTACCTGATTGTCCCTAACTGCTTCTGTCTGTCAGCCTGATCACCCTTTAGTCACTCCACTGACACCCTGATTGATGCCTAACTGATCCTCTTCCAGGATGATTGCCCCTAACTGCCCTTTCCTGCAGGCCTAAGCCCCCCAACTTCCCTCCCATGCTGGCCATCTTGTTGTGGCCATCTTGTACCCGTATGGGTACAGTCCTCTTGTGTGTTGGAGTGATGGTCAACTTGCATTATTATTTTATTAGATAGGATAGAGGCCTTATGCATGGGAGGGGGCCAGCTGGTATGCCCTGAAGGGTGTCCCAGATCAGTTAGGTGTTCGCTTGGGGCATGGGGTATCAGGGGGAGAGGCCTGTGGTGGTTTGCAGACCAGCCATGCCCCCCAGTGACCCAAGTGGAGGCCCTGGTATCTGGGATTTATTTATCTTTTATAATTGAAACTTTTTAGCCTGGAGTGGAGGCCTGGACCTGCCAAAGTACACAGAAAGCTTTGCTTCCTCCATTGCTGTGAAAACCCAAGCCTCTTGTTTGCTCCATGGCTTAATTTGTTGGGTTAATTTGTATACTCTCTCCTGATTGGCTAGTGGGCATGGCCTGTGGGTGTAGCAGAGTGATGGTTAATTTGCCTCTTACTCTATTATTAGATAGGATAACAATATCTAATATATCACTGTGCTCTGTAGTTTACCTCTTAAATAGCTCTTACATTTTTATTTTCCTTCCATTCTATTTATATCTTCACAGTTCAAGGTATGAAATTCTGTCTTGTTTAGTGTAGTACCTATTTAACTCTCATATGCAGAGGACAGAGTTAAATAGATACTACACTACTTCTGCCAAAGAACATTCTCCACATTACAAAGTAATAGTTTTCAAAGCAATTCTGTGTATGTTACTATTTTTTCTGCTTAACCCCTTTATTCATTTATCTAATAGGTATGTATTTAGAGTGTCAGATATGTGCAAGCATTGCTCTAGGTAAAAAGAACACAAGTATCAACACATTAAAAAAGATTCTCAATTTAATAGAGCTTGTATTCTGTAAAAGAAGATATAGAGTATCAAATGAACACATAAATATGCAATGAAGTGTGAGATAGCAGTGTATGTTTTGAAGAAAATTGAAGCAGGTTATATGGCAAAAGAGTAAAAAATTATGTTATTTTATTTCTCTGGGCAACTCTATTAAGGCAAAATTTGTCAAGATTGACATCTGACAATAAAATGAAAAGACAACAAGAAAGAGTGTCCCAGGTAGGGGAACACACACACATACAACTAAGGAAGAGAATTTTAGGAATTAGGCCTTAGAGAGAAAGTAAGCAATGGTAGAGGATGTTAAAATCATATAGCAATTTTTAAGGACAGTGTTTTAATCCAGTTCAGTCTGAAACTCTGATTGGTTGAGACTAATCAGAGTTTAGTATTAGAGAGCACCGATTTCTTACTGATAGTTTTTTAAGTCAATCTCTTTGACTGGATATATATATATATCCATTTGACTGGTAGCTATGAAGTGCACTAACTACCAGGGGACAGACGTTCAATGCACAGGCATGGAAACATGGAACAGACTTATGAATCTCAGAGGGAAAGGTGGAGGAAATGGGTGGGAAGAGATTAACCAAAGATTTTATATGCATACTAGAGGCCAAGTGAATGGATTTGTGCACTGGTGGGGTCCTTTGGCCTAGCATGTGGGGATCAGGCCAAAACCAGATGTCTGGTATCACCCAAGGGGTCCCAGATTGTGAGACGGTGCAGGCCCAGCAGAAGGACCTCATCAATGCATTGGGCCTCTAGTCCTTTATAATAAAGAGGTGATATGCAAGTTGACCCTCATACCTTCTCATGATGGCTACCTACAACCAGGCTGGCTCAGAAGTTAGTGAGGGACAACCAAAATACTGAACAGCTGTGTGGGGAGACCAGGCCAGTGGGGGGTGGGGGTCAGTTGGTGTGACCAGACCAGCAGAGGGGGGGAGTTGGGAGTAATTAGGTGGGTGGGAAGCAGATACAGGCAAACAAGCCAGCACAGGGGAGAAGTTGGGGGCGACCAGGTTGGCAGAACAGGCAATAAGAGGCAACCAGACCAGCAGGGGTGCAATTAGGGGTGACTAGGCCAGCAGGGGGTAGAAGTTGGGGGCAACCAGGCTATTGGGTGGGGGGTAGTTAAGGGAGACCAGGCAGGCAGGCAGGTGAGCAATTAGGAGCCAGCAGTCCAGGAGTGTGAGAGGGATGTCTGATTGCTGGTTTAGGCCTGTTCCCCAGGGTTGGGCCTAAAGTGGCAGTCAGACATCCCCCGAAGGATCCCGGATTGGAAAGGGTGCAGGCTTGGCTGAAGGGACCTGCCGCCACATGCATGACACCAGGCCTTTAGTTTATAGATATAAGGTGATAGGAACATACTAGTGAAAGTAATAAAACAAGTTAGAAGGGTATATAATAATCCAGATAGAGAAGATAACATACATGACATAGTTTGAGACAGTGGAGGAGGAAAAAAAAAACAGTGGATAGATTTAAGATACGCATATTCTGATAGTAGAGTGTATAGAATTTACTGCTGTATTAGGTGTGTGCTATGTTTGGGTGAGAGAAGGCAAAGATGATTGTAAAACATTTTAAAGATCAGGTGAATTATTATACAATTTCTTGAGATGGAATAAAAACATAGTTGAGAACAAATTCAATAGTTTTGTATTAAAGATGTTAAGTTTAGGATACCTAGTAGACATACAAGGTGAATTGTTAACTATGTAACCATGTCCATTGGTATATATCAAGAATGAGGCTGAAATTACAAATCTAAACTTAGCAGTAAATGGTAAATAATATTTAACGGCATGGGACTAGATGTGATCACATAAAGTACAAACAGTGAATATTGAAGATGTCACAGCCAGATGGGTATTAATAAAGAAGACTTTTTAATGGTTTCCTAATACATACCCACTGAATGACTACAGACATACATTAGTTTGTATATGTATTGCAATCCACAGGGAGTTTGTCTTAGAGAACAAGACCTGTATATAAATGTTTTATTTCTCATTTTTATGAAAGAGGCCATTACTGATCCAAGTCAGAAAACCAGAAATTAGGAAATCCTTTTATATCACCCTCTCTGATGAATTACTGAAAGTTTCTCTATAAGAGAAATCTCTTCATAATGTTCCTGTTCACATTTGACCCATATATACGGTAATTTGACAGAGACTCTGAATATGTATATCCATTTCAAGTAAAACATAAGAATATAATTATGATTAGGTTCTTGTAAAGCAATAAACTATCTAGATATGCAATTTCCCCTACAATTATAGCAATTTGTCAGCAAACTAGAGGCCCAATGCATGAAATTTGTGCAAGGGGCTCAGCCATCACAGCCACAGTGGCTGCCTTGGCCCTCGCAACGCCAGCTTCATCCAGAAGGCCGTCCAGTCATTCTGCTGTTTGGCTGTCCAGTATAACTTACATATTATATCCTTATTATTATAGATGAGAGCTGGATGTATTACCTTAAGATATAGGCAACATTATTCCTATTACTGACATGAATTTATTATTATTCATATTAATAATTTTATACTGTATTTTGTTTCATTGCAATAAATGACCTTTTCTTAATTTTTCTAAATGTTATGCTCAATGTGTGTTCCAATGTTCTATTCAATACTCCACAAATGCCTAGAGTTTGAGAAATGCTGTACTAATAACTAGTCAAAATTTATAAACCAACTATTTCAAATATTCTCCAGTAGTTTGTATCTAAAATATTACTTACCTGTTCAGAACCCTATACTCTTTGATTTTCAAAAAGGCATCAAAGTGTATGATGGTTGAGGAAGACCCATTACTCTTTTTCAGGCCTCAAAGCCATATCGTTGATCTAATTCTAGACATATTTGACAATAAGCAATAGGTTACAGCTGAATCACAGATATTTTGGTGATATATATTCCTGCTTTATCAAGCAATAGTTTTAACATAAATAAATATATTTTCACAGTTATTCTAAAAGGTGTCAAAACCTCTTTTAAAATTAATTTGTATGTAGTAATTTTTCTCTTTTTGTGAGAAAAAAATGTTTGTTTTGTTCTTCAATATGTAAAGGCATTGGACTTGTTTCCATAACGTTAAAGAAAATGAGAACAAGAAGTCAAAGAAAATATTGATGTGTATTTAGATTCAGTCTCTTCCTTCTTTAAAGATACTCACAGAATGTTCATGGAAAATTTGTACCTGCACCTCTTTAACAGCATGCTATAATGTATTGACATCATACCTATTTTTTAACTTGGTTGTTTTTGATTAAGCAGTTAGAATTGGAATTTCTTGAAATAAAACATTTTAAGATCTTTTTAGTACTAAAGCTGAGAAGAAATATTGGCAGTAACTGAAGGGGTCCTTAGAGCACTTTATATTAATAACTATGGGGTTTTTATGTGATAAGAAAAATGGTGGGCATGTTAAACAAATAGGAAGAAACTACTTCAGATTCTCTGTGTAATTTAGTCATAGGCCTATTTAGGAATACAGTATGAAAAGGAATCTCTCAATTTATGCAAATGACTTACATTCCCTTCAAAAGTGCTTTCTAAGGACAGATCTTTTACTTTTATTTTGGTGACTTTATGACTCTGCCAGGCCTATTTTTGATTAGGTTTACAAAGATAAAAGCATATTATTTAGTGGTCAGACACAAATGAAGAATGAAAGCAGATTCAGTTTCTTGTATTTTCTTAGAGAATCCAAACAGTGCTAATGATTATGCTAAAAGGGAGGGAGGGGGGAAAGGGGGGAGAGAAAGAGAGAGAGAGATAAAGAGAGAGAGAGAGAGAGAGAGAGAGAGAGAGAGAGAGAGAGAGAGAGAGAGAGATGGAGAGAGGGACAGAGAGAGAGTTATATTTGGTTCATTATGACTATCTCTTTATTGGAGTTTCATAGTTAAAATAGATATCAGGTAAAATGTGGTGAGCTTCTTATATTCCTTATTTTATTGTCTGTTTCTCTGTTATTGGCTAATTGGTAATTTCACTGAAATAATTACAAATAAGGCTCTATTTTTCCAGGACAATAGTTTTAAACTGAATTAGGCACCTAATCTACTTACCTTTACTTCTTGGCTTAACAGTAATTTTTAAAAAGTGACTCTTATTTAAGAAATGCTCTGTGGATTCTAAAATGTTAAAAGTAATGGTTGCCACCTGCAGAATAGTCCTTGGATAAGTTGATAATTATAGTCTTTCTAGAAACTAAATTAATTAGCTGCCATTCTTTCCTAAGGAGAAAGCTTTGTACTTTACACATTTTCACATAGATATTTATTTGACAGAAGAGTCATGACTAAGCAAGTTAGGCTACTTGGGATCATTTAACGTGATATAAAATAGAACCATGCAGTGGTAGACTGATTTCCTCATTAGAAACAGATAGAATTCTGAGACTACATACGAATAGAATTTTAAAGGACACAGTGTTTAAAACTCCTGTTGGGTTTATTTTATTTGGTGGGAAAAGTAATGTCAAAATTTATTCAAAATGACATGAAAATACAATTGTTAATATATAAGAATGAAGCAACATGGATGTTTTGAAGAGCACAGATGTTAAGTCAAGTAAATCACTCTGTGGCAGCCCTATTTCCTGGACTTTCAAAACCTTCACTCTAGTACCTGGGGATTGAGTTGAGGAATTTTAAAGCACTTTATAAGATTACTTCCAGGCTCCATGTGATACACATTCAGCAAATACACATATGATTTCAAAATAATTTGGCTAATGCCCTGGCCAATGTAGCTCAGTTGGTTGGAGTGTTGTGGCATGCACCTGGTAGGGCACATACCCATGCAATTTGTGGGTCTGATACCTAGTCAGGGTGCATCAGGGAAGCGATGGATCAGTATTTCCCTCTCCTTATCTCTCTTCTTTCCTCTCTCTCTAGAATCAATAGAGAACATATCCTCATTTGAGGAGTAAAATATTTTCAAAAAATTAGATAATGATAATGATAATAATAATAATAATAATAATAATAATAATAATAATAATTTGGCTTAGAATTTCAGGATGAAATAGTTATCTTAAAATGTAATCATCAAACATTAGAGCGGCTTCATATTAGGAAAGGGAGTCTAGACTCAGAGAGGCCAAATGAAGTGACATGGAATGATTTGTCTTCTCACAAGCTTCATAACAATAGTTTATAAAGATGACTTTTATATCTGTTTTTAGAGTATGTAGTGTGACTTTACTCATTCACTTACCACCTATCTGACCTTAAGAAAATTACTGTACTTTGGTCTTCTTCTTTGTAGATGGAGATAATGATACTAACTTAGCGGTCTTTCAAGAATTAAATTAATTAATACATGGAACTGGCTTATAATCGACCTTAATGCATGGTAAGCACTTAAAATACAGGGATTGGCAAAAATAGATTTATAATCATAATACAAATAATACAATGGTTATACAAGAATATACTCTGTGTTTCACAGAGTCACATATATAAACATACTTTTGCCCACCCCTTGCATGTAGCATGCTAGCATGCTATGGTTACTTAGCATATTATAGTTACAACTTCATTTGTGTGTATATATTGAAATTATGTTTTAAATTATAGTTTCTGTTGTATTTGGGGCCAAATATTTCAGTGGTATCACTTTTTTTTCTGTCTATTTCACTCTATTTCTTGCCTAAGATGGAATCATTAATTTTTCAAAAACAAAACAACAAACTCAAAAAGTATCTTTCCAAAACGTTTAAGTGTAAAAGGATGGCAGAATGTGAACTAACACTTTGAGAAACCCCTATGACTCAGGATCTGAGTGTATCTCATTTCTATATTGAAGTGGATAGATGAGTCTATAGGAATTCCTTCCTGCTTTTTTGGCATATCTTCCTCAAAAATAAGATACACCCAGTGAAGCTTTGCTTTTCTATTGATTCATTCTCATCAACTTGTTTTCCCTCTCTATTAAGCAAACCTTTATGTAGCTACTAGTAATCCAGTGCATGAATTTGTGCACATTGAAAGAAAAGTAATTCGATGGGGGCCAGCAGGTGGGATTGGGTGAGAAGGGCTGGAAGTTCCCGGAGCAAACCTGCTGTGGTCCCTCCCCAGCCGGCTGCACCTGAGGGGTGCTGTGGCTCAAAGGGCATTGGTGGAATGAGCGGGGTACCTCCAGCAGTCCAGTCCCTCAGTTTGGCCTGAAAGGAATCAGGTAAAACTCAGCTCTCCAATATCCTCCGAGGGGTCCCGGAGTTCAAGGCATTCTCGTAGAAGACTGTCATACAGGGTGTGGAACGCAAATGCAAGTGTGTGGTAAACCAGATTCATGGCTGACAGTGCCCCAGCAACAACATAATCCACAGCCGAAGGTGGATATCCATAAATCAAATAAATGTGATACATCACATAAACAAACTTAGAGATAAAAGTCACATAATTATATCAATCAATGCAGAAAAAGTAGTGACAAAATCAACACCATTTCTTTTTTTTTAAAATATATTTTATTGATTTTTCACAGAGAGGAAGGAAGAGGGATAGAAAGTTAGAAACATTGATGGAAGAGAGACATCAATCAGCTTCCTCCTGCACACCCCCTACTGGGGATGTGCCTGCAACCAATGTATGTGCTCTTGACCGGAATTGAATCTGGGACCTTTCAGTCTGCAGGCTGACGCTCTATCCATTGAGCCAAGCTGGTTTTGGCCAACACTGTTTCTTGATAAGAACTCTCATCAAAGTGGGAATAGAGGGATCATACCTTAACATAATAAAAGCCTTATATGACAAACCTACAGCCTCAATAGTCAAAAACTAAACTCATTTCCCCTAAGAACAGGAATAAGACAGGAATACTCACTTCACCACTCCTGTTCTATATATAATAGAAGTGTTAGCCATAGCTATCAGACAAAAAGAAGGAATAAAAGGCATCCAAATTGGAAAAGAAGTAAAACTGTCCTTATTTGAAGAGGACATGATACTCTACATAGAAAACCCCAAAGATTCCATCAAAAAACTAAACCTGATAAAATGCATTTGGCAATGTAGCAGGATACAAAATTAGCACCCAGAAATTCATGGTCTTTTTATACAACAATAATTAACTCTTAGAAAGAGAAACAAACAAACAAATAATCCCATTTACCATTGCATCAAAAATATTAAGATACCTAGGAATAAACTTAACTAAAGATGTAAAGGACTGTACTCAGAAAACTACAGGACATTGAAAAAAGAGTAGAAGAAGACATAAACAAATGGAAGAACATGCCATGTTCATGGATTGGTAGAATCAACATCATTAAAATGTGCATATTAACCAAAGCAATCTACAGATTCAATGCAATCCCCATTAAAATACTAATGGCTTATTTCAAAGATCTAGAACAAACTCTCCAAAACCTCATCTGGAATAATAATAATAATAATAATAATAATAATAATAATAAAGACCCTGAATAGCCTCAGCAATCCTGAGAAAGATGAACAAAGTTGGAGTTCTCACAATACCAGATATCAAGCTATATTACTAAGCCGTGATTCTCAAAATTGCCTGGTACTGGCACAAGAACAGACATAAACCAATGGAACAGAACAGTGAACCCAGAAATTGACCTAAGCCATTATGCTCAATTAATATTGGACAAAGGAGGCAAGAACGTGTAATGGGGTCATGATAGTCTCTTCAATAAATGGTGCTGGGAAATTTGGTCAGATACTTGAAATAAATTGAAACTAGATCACCAAATCACACTATACACAAAAAATAAATTCAAAATGGCTAAAAGACTTAAATGTAAGAGGAGAAACCATACAAATCCTACAAGACTCCATAGGCAGCAAAATAGCAGACATATGTTGTAGCAATATCTCTACAGATACAGCTCCTAGGCCAATGGAAAATAAGGAGAAAATAAACAAATGGGACTATATCAAAATAAAAAGCTTCTGCACAGCAAAAGAAACCAGCAACAAAACAACAAGAAAGCCCACTCCATGGGAAAACATATTTGCCAATGATATTTATTATAAGGGTTTAATCTCCAAAATTTACAGAGAACTCATACAACTTAACAAAATGAAGATAAACAAACAACCCAATCAAAAAATGGGCAAAGGATCTAAATAGGTAATTTTCAAAAGTGAACATACAGAAGGCCCAGAGATATATGAAAACATGCTCACAGTCACTAATCATCTGACAGATGCAAATCAAAACAAGGAGATACCATCTCACACCTGTCAGAATAGCTATCATCAACAAATCAACAAAGGACAAGCGCTGGCGAGGATGTGGAGAAAAAAACACCCTCTTGCACTGCTGGTGGGAATGGAGACTGATGCATCCACTGTGGAAAACAGTATGGTGATTTATCAAAACATTAAAAATGGAACTCCCATTTGATCCAGTAATCCAACTTCTAGGAAACCAGAAACACCAATCAGAAAGGATATATGCACCCTTTTGTTCATAATAGCACAATTTACAATAGCTAAGATTTGGAAACAGCCAAAGTGCCCATCAGTAAATGAGTGGATTAAAAACTGTGGTACAGCCAAAACCGTTTGGCTCAGTGGATAGAGTGTTGGCCTGTGAACTGAAGGGTCCGGGTTCAATTCCAGTCAGGGGCATGTATCTTGGTTGCAGGCACATCCACAATAGGGGCCGTGCAAGAGATGGCTAATCAATGTCTCTCTCTCACCAATGTTCCTAACTCCCTTCCTCTCTGTAAAAAAAAATCAATAAAAATATATTAAATAAATACATACATACATACATAAATAAGAAACTGTGGTACATCTACACAATGGAATAGTACACTATGGTAAAAAATAAGTAATTTTTACTATTTGCAACAGCATGGATGGGACAGGAAAGCATTATGCTATGTAAAATAAGCCAGTCAGAGAAAAATAAATATCACATGAGCTCACTCATATGTGGAAAAAATTATCAATATAATTTGGTAAACAAGAGTAGATCCAGAGACAAATGGTAGGGGACATAGGGTTAGAGAGCAACAAAAGGACTTGTATGCATGCATATTAGCATAACCAATGGACACAGACACTGGGATGGTCAAGACTTGCCTAGAGTGGGAATGGTTGGGTAGGTGGGGGGCTCAATTCAGGTCAAAGAATATATATGTAAAACTTTAGGCAATTAAAAGAAAAGTAAAAGCATAATTATCTCTAATTTCTAGATAGATAAATCCATATAAGCTAGGATCCCAGGAATCTTAATGTTAGTCTAGGAAGGGAAGGTTTTAACATAGATGTGATGTTTGATTTTTTATTTTTTAAGATTACTCTGGTCATACGGTGGAAAATGAAAAGATGGGAAAGTGTGTAGTAATATAAAGGGAATAATGAAATTATGAAAATGATTTAGTGTCTTTTCAGCAGTCTAGGCAAGATAGGACAACTTCTTAGATTAGTAGCAGTGGAGAGATGAGAAATTATATTATTTTTCATATCTTTTGGAATTAGGATCAACAGGATATATTGATACAATGATTATTTTAAGACTTTGTTGAAACTATTTTGATTTGACCTGGAATTGTGTATGTGCGTGTATGGGAGACTTTCCTGAATAGGAGATGGTGTGCTATTTGTTAAAATAGGAAACACTAGAGTAGGAGTGCTGATATCAGTTTCAGGCATACTGAGTTTTAAATTCAAGAGGAGATTCTACATCAAGGGTTAGTTGAGACTTAGTTACAGATGCACATTTGGAAGTATTTGGTATATAGTTGGCAGTAGGGCATTTTAGAAAAGAGCAATTATTTAAAAAAAAATCACATATACTCAAGCGCTGGAGCACTCAATCATATTAAGCATTGATAGAGGACTTGAAGACAACAAAATGTCCTGAAATATTTTAAGCAGAAGAGTAGAGGAATACTAGAAGAAATATTGTAGAGTTATGAAAAACAGTTGGAGAAATTAAAATTGTGGTCAGCCCTTCTTTATGTTGCTGAGTGGTCAATTAAGAGATATCAGAGCCAATGGATTCAGAGACATAGAAACATCAAACAGACTGTCAAACTGCAGAAGGAAAGCAGGGGAGCGTGGGAAGGGTGAGGGTAAGAGATCAACCAAAGGACTTGTATACATGCATATAAGCATAACCAATGGACCCAGACAGTTGTGGGGTGAGGGCATGTGCTGGCAGGGTGTGGAGGGGTGAGGGTGGAGAGGAGGATGGGAGTGGCCATGGAGAGATCAATGGGGAAAAAAGAAGACATATAATCTAATTTTAACATTTATTTGTAAGTGTTCATTGTCTACACAACTTTTCATTTGCTAAGAATTTAAAAAATCACATTCTTTGTTCAGCTGTTAATGCTGGGATCCATATTAAGTTTTATGTGACTTTCTCTGCCTTTAGTTTTGTTTTGGGTTTTTGGCTCATGAATTATATTTCTGTTTGTGGAAAAGAAATGCAAGAGTGGAATGTTCATAAATTTCAGTTTAGTTCCGTAAAGAATTTAAAAATTAAAAAGTGGATTGCTTAAAAAAAATAAAAAAATAAGAGAAGGCAGAGCCTATGTGTAAAAAATTGCCTTTGATAGGAGAAAGGAATTGTCAAATTGCATTAGATGGGTAGGAGGAAAGAAGAATTCCAATCGTTGTTTAATTTTTAGGTGCTGTAGAAAGAAGGTAAGTAAGTTCCCATATATCTTTTATGTTCTCAAGAAGTGAGGTTAATTAATGTAAGTAGAATGGAAGTACAATGTTAGAGAATCTAGAGGAGAAAATGTCTGACACACTTTAAAAAAAAAGAGAGAGAGAAAGCTAGAGAAATTGAGTAGATTTTCAAAATTCATTGTAGAGTGCAGTTAAATTTAGCAATCATGACTTTATGATAGAAGCAGAGATGTGAATATTTTGTAAGTTGTCTGAAAAATTTATTTTAGCTTCATTAATTCAGGGTGATAGAAGCACAATGGATAAGTGACTTTTGAAGTTATCAACAGAGTGTTCCACTATCCTATATAATAAAAGTCTAATATGCTAAGTGTCTGTTTATTCAGTTGGCTGTTCAACCAAAGTGTAATATGCTAATGATATGTTAAGGTTACTCAACCACTTGCTATTACATACATTGATCACTAAGGGGCAGATGGTCAACCGGTTGACCATTTACTATGATGTGCACTGACCACCAGGGGGCAGACACTCCAACTGGTAGTTTAGCTTGCTGCTGGGGTCTGGCCATTTGGGACTGAGCAAGATGGGTTGGGCATGCACCGGAACCCACCCTCTCCAGCTAGCCAATCTCTCACATCCCTCCCTAGCCCCAATCATGCACTGGTGGGCTCCCTTAGCATGGCCTGCACCTTCTCACAATCTAGGACCCTTCAGGGAATGTCAGAGGGCTGGATTTGGCCCAAAAGCAAAATGACTGGTCACTATGACACTCATTGACCACCAGGGGCAAACATTTAACACAAGAGCTGCCCCATGATGGTCAGTGCACTCCCACAGGGGGAACACTGTTCAGCCATCAGTCAGATATCCCCTGAGGGCCCCAGGCTGCAAGAGGGCACAGGCCAGACTGAGGGACTCACTGCCTCTTGAGTGCAAAAGTTTTATGTACTGGGCCTCTAGTTTAATATAAATATAGTATATGTTTAATGTAGAGAATTCATTAATAAGGGAGTTTGGTGTATTTGAACAACAGTAATTGAAATTAGTATTCATACATTAATTTGGTGGTTAAAAATTAGGTATGTAATGGTTGAAATAAAATTAAGAATTCAGTAGAACATGTATGAATATCAAAAGGGTAAAATATATAGTGGTAATATTTGAACAAAAAAGTAGGCAGAATAATGTGATGTCAATAATCTGTAGGCCTTTGCATGAAATAGCTGAGTTAGAGTATGGAAGCATTCATAGAATATAAAATTTACACCAAACTGAAGGAATGAGCTCTCAACTTTCAATCCTGTAGAGCAGCGGTTCTCAACCTGTGGGTCTCGACCCCTTTGCGGGTCCATCAACCCATCACAGAGGTCACCTAAGACCATCAGAAAACACAGATATTTACATTACGATTCACAGTAGTAGCAAAATTACTGTTAGGAAGTAGCAACAAAAATAATTTTATGGTTGGGGGTCACCTCAACATGGGGAACTGTATTAAAGGGTCGTGGCATTAGGAAGGTTGAGAACCACTGCTGTAGAGGGTTTCTATACACACAATTGTTTATATAACATTTTTAATTGACATTTTTGAGATAATAGTAATTATCCATTCACTTGAAAGAAATAATACAGAGGGATATTGTGTATGCTTTACCCAGTATTTCATCAATGGAAATGCTGTAAAACTACACTATAACATCCTATATAATAAAGAGGTAATATGCAAATTAACCCTCACACCCTCACAAGTTGGCTGCCTACTACCAAGTCAGCATGGGGTTAGTGAGGGATGACCAAATGACTAAACAACCAGGCTGCATGGGCAAGCAGGATGGTGGGGGATTAGTGAGGGAGGACCAAACAAATGAACAGCAGACTGTGTAGGGCAACCAGGCCAGCAGAGGGACAGTTGGGTGACCAGGCCAGCAGGGAGGGGGAAGTGAGAAGCAACTGGGATGGCATAGGGAGGCAGTTAGGAGTGATCAGACCAATGGGGGAGGTAGTGAGGGGTGACTAGGCTGGCAGAGGAAGGCAACTGGGGGCAACCAGTCCAGCAAAGGGGGCAGTTGGGGCGATTAGGCTAACAAGGTAGCCAGTGAGGGGCAACTAGGCCAGCATGGGGGAAGTTGGGAGTGACTAGGTCGGCAGGGGGTACAGTTAGGGGTGACCAGGCCTGCATGGGTTCAGTAAGGGGTGATCAGGCCTGTGAGGAGGGGCAGTTGGGGGCAACCTGGCTGGTAGAGGGGACAGTTAGGGGTGATCAGGCCAGCACACAGAGGCAGTGAGGGACAATCAGCTTGGTTGAGGAGGGCCAGTTAGGATCAACCAGGCAGGCAGGCAGGTGAGCAATTAGGAGCCAGCAATCCAGAATTGTGAGCAGGATCCCTGGGAATTTCGTGCATCAGGCCTCTAGTTACAACTGTGATATTCATATTTAGAATTCACCAGTTTCCCATGTAGTCATTTTTTTAGTGTTTTTGTGTTTATTAAGCTTTCTATAATCTTATCACATGTGTTGGTCTGTGTGTCCACACTACAGTCAATATAATGGTAGTTCCATGACTACAGTATCCCTAATGTTGCCCCATTTTACACACCCACTTTACACCAATACCAACTTACATGAGCCCTAAATCTGGCAATCTCTTACATGTTCTCTCCAAAATGGTGATTTTTCAAAATGTTATATTAAGGAATATTAAAGTACATAAATTTTGGGGATTGGCTTTTTTTCTTTAACATAATTTCCCAGAGATTAATTTACATAATTGTTGTGTATCAATATTCTTTTTGCTGAGTAATATTCATAATCTTTATGAATCACAATTTCTTTAACCATTCACATTTATTTACCATCCATTATTTGCATATAATAATTTAATTAGTAAGTGATATAATTTATTTTTTTTCTTTTCTATTATTATGTGAATGACTTATTTTTAGTATTTTAATGGATTGGCATCAGTTTCCAGTATACTATTAGGTAGCAGTATTAAAAGCAAGCATTTTTGTTTTGTTCTCCTCAGAAGAAGAGTTTTAGTAATTTGCCATTATGTAAGGTATTTATGTAGGTTTTTTGGTAGATACTGTGTACTAAATTAAGGAGTTTCTTTTTGTTTCAAAATACAGAGGTTTTTAGTTGTTTTCCTGCTCACATTTATTTAATGCTTTTATCAATTGGGATGATCATATTTACTTCTTCTTTTGTGGTTATTATGTTCAATTATCTTAATAGATTTCCTATCACCCTTATATTTCTAGAATAAATGTCACCAATTATGACGTAATATTCTTTTGATAGTTTTCTGATTTGATTTGCTATCCTGTTTTTGAATTTTTATACATATTTATAATTTTTGCCATTTTTTGATATCTTTGTGATTATTATCAGAGATATAAAGGCTCATATAAAGACTTGGAAAATATTACCACTTTTTTCTATTGCCTGGATGATTCTATGTAACAATTATGATATTTATTCCTTATATTAGAAATAACTTACGTCCAAAATCATTTAAGCATAGAATTTTCATTGTGAGAGGATTTTAATAATGAATTTGAATTTAAAAAGTGATTTGGTGGAAGTTATATCTTCTATTTTTCATTTTGCTGTAAATATTTTTGCTGTTATATTTGTTAGAGATACATGTAACACAATGCATTACTATTTCTGTTTTGTATACTATTTATTTCTATATATTACATTATTAAAATTTGTTTATCACTTCCTCTTGTATTTTCAAAAGAGGTTACTCATAACCTTTGGAGTTTAATATAAATTTTAGAATTCGTCATGCCCTCTCCCTCTCAAAAAGTCACAAGGTTCACAATTGACTGTAATTTATATATGTGTTTATTTTGAATTAAATCATTTTTTTTCCATCACCATTTATTCCCTTTCCTAACCCCTCCCCTCATTTTATTAGAGCTTTGCTTATTCCATGAATCAGTTTTGGGGCTAATTACTAAAGTATTTCATGCAATATTTCTGTCTTTAATTATTCTCAATAATTTAGTTTTCATTATACATATCTGCATACTATTTGTAGATTCCTTCCTATGCATTTGTTATTTTATATAAAAATATTTTAAAATTTCATCTTCATTAGGTTTTTGCTTTTGTACAGGTTTACAAAGTACTGCATTTAATCTTATATAGTTTTTACTTGGTGAATTTTAATAGTATTTTGGTATATTTTTTTATGTTTTTGTTTATAGATATAGGTGGTCTACAGTAGAAGTAGACAACTCACCATTCCAACACTGTGTCTCACCTAGTTCCATCAGATCATGAAGTACACTTTTTTTCATATTATTGTAGTCTATAAATTTAACCAGGATTTTATCATAACATAAAGATGGATCCCTCTGATTCTAGCCTTTTTGTAACAGTTTACTCACTGTGTAAGACCCTGCTTTAAAGCCAGTGCTACAACTTTCACCTAGTTACCAAGTTCACTCTTAGTCATCTACTGTCATTAAATGGTACCTAGCACACACCACAAAAATATCAGTGGCATATCTTAATCAGGATTTCTTTAGTGCTTTTGGGTCTGTGTATTTATTGGCTGTGGAATCTCCTAGGTTAATTTTACATACTACATGTATCTGAACTTCAGGCCACCTTGAATATGTTCTGATCTTCATCTGTGTCAGAAACTCTCAAAAGGGATTTAGAAAATTTCTTCATGAGATTTTCTTTCTGTCTGAAGTTGGAAAGGTCTCAAATTCAATACTGAAATCTGACAAAACTACCAAATTCTTGGCAGTTTGTTTGTTTGTTTGTTTGTTTGTTTATTTATTATTTATTTAGTGTGTGTGTTGTTGTTGTTGTTGTTGTTATTTTTTTACATCAGCAGTGGCACTCTTCATGGGCAAAGCCCAGATTCTTAGCTTCCTTCCTATACCTAAATCAAGAGATACCCCCAGAGAAAAATTAGCTACAGAAAGTCTGCTCCATGATTCTCCAATCTGGATTCTTAGGTCTTCTAGCCCACATTGCTTCAGTAGCTCAATGATTCCTCTTATCTTTTCAATAGCTTTTGTTTTTTAATCTGCCTTTCTGGCTGATTTTAGCAATAGCTACTCACTATTGTTTCTTAAATAAATAAACTATTAATGGTATTTTTGAAACCCTCTTAAGAATCTCATATGTTTGATTTTTTTTTTTTTACTCTATTAGATACCATCACTTTTTTGAAGTTTATTGTATCATCCCCATTCATGTTGTTGAGAAACAATTTTCTGCAGCATCTCTGCATATCTTGTGTAAGCTTTTGGTCCATTTTTCTTTTTAAGGATGTTTCTATAATGAACGGGAAGAAGGAGGTAAAGTCCCCCTTCATGGCATAGGGCAGATTTATTTGCTGTCTGGTAATAAAGATATTGTCTCATTCTGTGGAAAATGTTGGGCATGCTTTTACTAGTGTGGATGAAAAAGGGGTCACATACTAAACCTGACAAGTTTAGAGGAGGCCTGCATGGTTACAAACTCAGAGATCTAAAGTAACCACACAGGGTGGTCTGAAATTAAAATTACTAACTAAAAGCTAGTCATGGAGGATAGTCCTGTCCTAGGCCAGTATCTTCCTTGATCAAGGTCAATCTTTACCTTAAGTGAAACTGTCTATTGTCTTTTGCATTTAGGGTATCATGCCTTTGAGATGTCAAAGTAATCCCCTTTTCCAGGCCTTTTAAGGCACAATCTGCAACCAGAATGGAGACCACAGAACCCCTTTTTGTTATCTTATTCCCCACTTACCATCTCTATGTGCTGAAAATGTTAATAGTTACCCTACAACCACTGATGTAAAAGATATATGTGTCTATCTATTTTCTTTTTATCCAATCCCAGAGATTTCCTTGCCTTGCTTTCTCCTGCTTCTCTAATCTACCATCAATAAATTTCATGTAACCCCCTAGGTCTTCTCCTTTTATTCCAATGTGTAAAATAAGGTGTAAAACTGCCATTCTCTGGATCATTTTCTCAATCTGTGAGATTTTGCTTTCAGGCAATCATAATCAGTTTGGCTCATATAAACTCATGAAAATTCTTACAAGTTTGGATGTTTCTTATATCAATACTAGTTTTCTAAGATCTGGGTTCCTTGCTGTGATGGAGGCCCACTGTGTGTATAGAATTCATCTCCGTAGGAAATGTTGGGCCAGAGGAACCAGGGTAGATATATATTTCAAGCTACCAACTGTGTCATGTGTAATAAAGTCTTTTTTCTCTGACCCTAAGAAATGTACTTCTTACTAACTTCCACGAAACTGGAACACAATATATTGTTAGCTGCAAGAGGAGGAAGATCTCAGAACTTTTACTGTTTTTGATATCAGTTTTATACTTTACTACATATACACATATACTTGTTTTGTATTAAAACTTAAATGAAGAATATCATTGTCAGTATGATAGATGTCAAATTATATTTTGTTAAACACACATTACCTTGATTACAAACAAAGTTGAACCAATTTTTGCCTATTTAATTACTTTTAAGTTTAGTTCATCTTTACATTGCCTGTATATATATTTTGCCCATTTTACTTTTAAAAAATATTTATAGTTAGTTTTTGTCTATAGTATTAAAACTGTAAACTATTTCTATTAGTAATATGTTTTACAAATATCATCACCAATACTTGGTATTTAATTATCAATTTAAGGAATGCATATATAGATTTATTAATTTATTTGTTAATTATAGATTTATCAGTATGTTATTTATTATTTTTAATTTATCAATTTGTATTTATTTTTATAACTTGTGCTTTTTGTAACTTATTTAAGCAACTTGTGATTACTTAGTATTTCATCCTATATTTTAATTTTATAAAATAATATTTGATTTTGATATAATTTCTTTCCAAGGTAATAGCAAATGTATAACTTTAATTTTAAAGTTTGTATTTAAAGAAAATGAAGATTAAAGAAACAATTGAATAGTTAATATTTTTCAAATACTGCTATTATGTCCTAGGTTTCTTTACATTTTCATTTCTTTTAGGGTTCTCCATTCTATTCATACAGTCTACCTGCACCAACATTCAGCCTCTTTGTTTCCATGTAAATTATGCCTTAATATCTTTTATATTTCTATGAGTAAATATTTATCTTTTCTACTATATTTATCTTCATAAATTTATTAGCTATTTACTACTCCATTAGTGGGGTGGGTGTTTTTGTTTTGTTTTGTTTTGTTTTTCTCAGCATGTAGCCAAGTTATTAGAAAGTACCATAGCTTTGATTAAAAACATTATATACAGGAGTGGGGAAAAGTAGGTTTACAGTTCATATGGACAAAGAGATGCAGGTTATGATTATTATAACAGCTTTTTTTTTAACTCAAAAGGTGTCACAATGGCACAGTGCATTTAGGTATAATTCCAGTGCTTTTTCCAATTGTAGAAATTTTTTTCTGATTTTTAAAATTTTTGTCTTTTATACTCTGACATTTCACCACTAGTTGAAGATTCATTGTATTCTCATCTAAACACTCAAGTCTTTCTTTAACCCCTGTAATTCTTTCACCCATATTTCATTGAATATTGTTTGCCACACTATTCTCTTTTCTTATGGCACTCCTATTATATATACAACAAATCTGTTACATATCTTTTAACCTCTCTTTCACATTTTTATCACTTTAATTTTGTTTGCATTTTGAGTTGTACATAAATCGCCTTCTAGATTTTAACATTCTAACAGCCTGATCTGCTATTTAATGTTACATATGTTATTAATTTGAATAATTATTTTGCTTTTTAGCTATATTTGATTTTTCTAAATAATTCTACTTATTTATGTTCACATTCTGAATCCCTAACAAATCTCATATATTTAAATAAACTTAATAGATTTTTTTACAGCTTATTGTTCTCTTATCTGAGGATCTTCAGGTTTATTGCTTATATGGATTCTTAGACGATATTTTTGTTTTATACATTTACCAGAGGCCCAGTGCATGACATTCATAGGATCCCTACCCTGGCCAGAATTAAGGCCAATCTGTGGGGTGACTGGCAGGACAATTGGGGGATTCTGCTGGTACCTGCCTTATACAGTCTGGCACTGCTTGCTCTCCAGTCCTGCCCACCACCATTGCCACTGGTCGCCTTCCTCTGTGGGAGGTGACTGGCGGCGTATACTGTGGTGGCACCGGCTCACTCATTGGCCGGCTATGCCCCCCACTGCTGGTCGCCTCCCTCTGTAGGTTGACTGATGGGGCAATCAGAGGCCCCCACTGGCAACCACCTTGGCTGGCCTGGGGTCTGTGAGCTGGGGGAAGCTCTGCATTGCAACTGGAAAATATATCTGAGACTAGAATACACATGGATCCTCCATCTCAATCTATACTTAATTTTCTCCTTTTACTGTTTTTGTTTTATATATAAATATATATATAAGAGACCTGGTGCATGAAATTTGTGCATGGGTGTGTGTGTGTTCCTCAGACCAGTCTGCACTCTTTCCAATATAAGACTCCTCGAGGGATGTCCGAGTGCCCATTTAGGCCCAATTCCAGTAGGCCTATAAGTCATCCTGCTCACAATCCAGGTCTACTGGTTCCCAACTACTTGCCTGCCTGACTTCCTGATTGCCCATAACCATTTCAGCTTGTCAGCCTGATCACCCCCTAACCACTCCCCTGCCAGCCTGATTGATGCCTAACTGCTCCACTGCCAGCCTGATTGCCCCAACTGCCCTCCCCTGCAGGCCTTGTCACCCCTAACTGCCTACCTCTTCAGGCCTGGTCCATCCCTCCCCTCAACTGCCCTCCCCTGAAGGCCTGTTCCTTCCTAACTGCCCTCCCCTGCTAGCTTGATCACTCACAACTGCCCTCCATTGCAGACCTGATCCCTCCGAACTGCCCTGCTACAGAGGGCAGTTGTGAGTGATCAACCTGGCCATCTTGTGGCGATCATCTTGTGTTCACATAGGGGCAGCCATCATGTGTGTTGTAGTGAGAGTCAATTTGCATATAATTCTTTTATTAGGTAGGATAGAGGCCTGATGCATGGGTGAGGGCCAGCTGGTTTGACCTGAAGGGTGTCCCAGATCAGGGTGGGGGTTCATTTATGACATGGGGTGGCCTGGACCAGGAGCCTGTCATGGTTTACAGGCTGGTCACAGCCCAGGGTGACCCAAGCAGAGGCTCTGGGATCTGGGATTTATTTATCTTCTATAATTGACACTTTGTAGCTTTAAGTGGAGGGCAAGGCAGGCCAGGGCTGTGGAAAGCTAGGCTTCCGTCATTACCGGGTGCAACTCAAACCTCCTGCTCTCTCCAGCTCCATGGCTGCTGCCATTTTTGTTGAGATTTATTTATCTTCTATATTTAAAACTTTGTAGCCTTAAGTGGGGCCCAGGGCCTGCCAGGGTGTACAGAAAGCTTGGCTTCCTCCATTGCTAGGAAAACCCAAGCCTCCTGCTTGCTTCATGGCTGCAGCCATCTTGATTGGGTTAATTTGCATACTTTCTCTTGATTGGCTGGTGGGTGTGACTTGTCTGTGTCGCAGAGTGATGTTATTTTGCATATTACTCTTTTATTAGATAGAATAGTATATATGCATGCTGATATGTGATGGGAGCAGGGGAGAGAAGTCCGGAGAAGTTTAATTTTTTATATTACTAGAAGCCTCCCAAAGTTTTTTGTGGTTTTTTTTTTAATGTAAATGAGTAAGTCTATTATTTATTTGGACAAAGTTCTCAAAGATATTAGTGACTAAAAATTGAACATTGTAAGTAATAGTCATAGAGTAAAGCACTTTGAAAGCATAAGCCATTTAATTTGTAACTTCCATATAATTTAAATATGTGTTTGGCTAAATAGTATTTGTTGAATTAAAATTTATATAAAATAGCCCAGCCGGCACAGCTCAGTGGTTGAACGTTGACCTATAAATAAGGAGGACACAGTTCGATTCTCTGTCAGGGCACAGGCTTGGGTTGTGGGCTCGAATCTCCAGTGTGGGGCAAGCAGGAGGCAGCCAATCAATTATTCTCTCTCATCATTGATGTTTCTATCTCCCTTTCCCCACCTCCTTTCTTCTCTGAAATCAATAAAAATATATATTTTAAAAAAATATATAAAGTACACATAGAACTATATTCTGTAATAAAATGTTCTACAGAAGAAATTTAGATGAAGAAATTTCCTAACATTGTTGTTAGGAAATGTTGATGTGCTTTTCTTCACTCTAGGTCATTGAGTAAAATCTGTAAGGTTTTTAAGTTGACAATGCCTCAAGTAAAACACTGACTTTTGTTAAACTGGTAAAATTGTTCTGGATACTAGAAAAATATGTTTTCATTTTTTATAAAGACAAATTCTAACTGATCATTTAAAAGCAACACGTTTTTCTTTTAAGAAAAACATTTCATTCCTTAAAAGTGATAGGAACTTTTGAGCATATATTTCCAGGAGAGATTAAGGAAATTTTTGTTAATTTAATTTCCCCCCCTTATATTTCTTGCATATTCTATCAGGTAGAACCCTTGCCTGAATTGCAATTAAGTAATAATTTTTAACAAACCAGTAGATTTACATAGGGCAGGTAGCATTAAAGGAAAGGAATAAATTCTCATTTTGAAAGAGTTTGACCTTTTATTAAACCTGTAAAGAAAAAGGAGTTAAAAAAAAAAGAACTCAGGCAAATTTCACAGGCCTCAATTAAGAAAGTTTGTAATTATTATTACAGATCAAATTGAGTCAGTTAGGCTTCTGGAAATGGTGTTTCACCATCCGTAGGAACCCTTTCAGTCTAGAATTAAAGTCCTGAGCTGAGTCTCTCTATTATAACATTCTAATTATTTGATTTAGTTTATAAAGGGAAATGAACTATAGTCATCTTCTAGAGAGTGAAATTGCATTTTAACATGCAAATAGTCTATGACTAGAAGAAAAAAAAACACGGAAAAAATCATACAACCCCTTAATATTTTCAACCATCTTTATAAATGGAAAAAAAGGAAATAACCCCTTAATATTGTCCACCATCTTTATAAATATACTGATGAAAAGGAACTAGGAGATAATATAACACCCTAATTATAAAATATAATTCCATTATCTGTGCTGGAAACCAAACCACTTAAGAAAAAATTACTTCCATATCCTTTATACAATTTGTGCTACATACTCCTTGATACTCTAAGCACACAAAAAAATCATAGGAAGAAACAGTATTTGAGTGAACAGTATTAATTTCTAGCACTGGTTAAAGTATGTTTTAAAATAATGTGATTTTTCGTAGACTTCATATGAAATCCATTCTAATTTTTCTATGCTTTACAACGGAATAATTAGTAGGTTATGGTCAACAATTTATTTCATGTTTTAGTGTTTAACCTAGTGAGGAAAATATTGCTAACTTTTATTACTACTGGTAGCTAGTTAGCGGTAGCTGTCTTCAATCAAAGATCAGATATCCATTAAAGCAGTGGTTCTTAGAAATTCACATCACCTTTGCTAAATCAGAGATTGCTTGTCCTAGCTCCAGAATTTCTGTTTCTGTAGATTTGGGTTGAAGCAAGATAATTAGCAAGTTCCTGGGTGCTCTTCTTGCTGCTAGTCCTGGGATGACAATTTGAGAACCACTGCTGTAAAGAATCATTGTTCTCAT
Source organism: Lasiurus borealis (assembly GCA_004026805.1). NCBI lineage: Eukaryota > Metazoa > Chordata > Mammalia > Chiroptera > Vespertilionidae > Lasiurus > Lasiurus borealis. The sequence continues at coordinate 44,924 of PVJN01005861.1, forward strand.
ACTTAAGTAAAAAAAAAAAAAATTACTTTGAAAAGCTGTGAAATACTAAAGAGATTTCTTGTTCTGCTGTATAGACATTCAAATTCAATAGGACCCTGGCTAGTTAAACCTACCTTAATTCTCTCCAAGGACTGAGGGACCAACTGGTCTGTATATCCATATAGACATCTAGTAAGCTAATATTCATCTAGTTTCAACTATGTGCCAATGGTGATTCTCAGTCCCAGGAATTTCATGGAAAAATAGACTATACATGATCCCTTCTACTCTAGCATGTTAACATTATGTGGACAAGAAGGCAGTTATGCATTGCTTATCATAGCAAAAGGTTATAAACCCTACATGTTCCTAAACAGCCATCTATGCATTAGAATATTATGTAGTGGTGACATTATATTAATGCAAGGGGGGAAAAAAAACATGCCAAGCTTTGCCTTGCCTGGTTAGGAAATGATCACATAGGAAATGTCAGGCCTGGATTTGCAACAAGATACTATAATAAAAAGTCTTCTGTACTCACTACCCAGAAACAGACTAAAAGAAATGATATAAACAAGCCTATCACATTCAGAATCTGCATTTTGCTTCCTAAAAGATAATCCTGAAGCAGATGCAATTAGCATCTCCTTGACTTTTCCTGGTTTGACCTGCTCTCCCACAATCTACCTTTTCTACCACATTAGAAACCTTTTCCAACTTCTAACATGCAATTCTTGCCATTGGTTTCAACCCTGTCCTTCTCCTCAAATATGTCTTCTCCTATTATTTGGTAAAGGGTTCTCTGTTTGACATGACTCATAGAAAGCAATGAATGTATCTCTACTTTTTTCATTCCCCTTATATTGGAATCTATTAATAATTAAGATACAGAGATAGGCATATAGTGATGAAAATACTGATACATTTGATAACACTAATTTGAAAATTTTAGATCTATCGCCATAGCTGCTTGCTAAATCAAAGTGAGATTTGTGCCTCCAGACACTGAAACAGCTAGAAACTGCACTTAAAGCAACAGAGTTTCCCATACTGTATATATTGAATGGCCAAAGAAAAGACCATAATGCAACCTATTGAGAACAGACCAGCCACCAGAAAGATAAATCTGAATTAGCTGTGTTTGGAAGGCTCAGTTCCTTTTCTCAATTTTTCCAATCTGGTAAGACATTCTTCCTCTTCTTAGGGTGAATTAGGAAAGAAAAGCTGAAAGAAATATCTTATAGAATAACATAGAAATTCTCAAACTTCAGCGAGTATCACAAAGGCCTGGAGAACTTGCCAAAACACAGAAGGCTGAACTCCAACACCAGAGATTCTGATTCAGTAGGTTTGGAATGGAGGGAAGAATGTTTAAGTTCACAGGTGATGCTGCTGCTGTTGGTCTGGTGATTACAGTTGAAGAACCACAGTGATAGTACATTAGAATCACCTGGGAGGTCTTTTAGAAAAATACAGATGCTTTAGCTCCACCCAACCAGTCTCTGCAAGTGGGGTCCTGGTCACTGGAATGTGATTCTTTCTCCCCTCCCAGAGGATTCTAATATCAGGTACAGTTGATTATTGCATCTAGCAGTAGTGCTTTCTATAAAAACCAGAGGTGAAGGAAATTTGTTTTCTTTTAATTTTTCACTTAATGTTCTCTTAAATTTTAAACTCGCATAACTTAGCCACTGTAAATAAGTATTTCTGAAGACAGAGGGGAAAACAAGTCCTAATGCATAGATTTTTTTATATACATATAAGAATGTGTATAATTTTGGGGTCTTGTGAAGTGCCAATTATATATTTACCTCATTAAAATAAGAAAAAGTTCCCCTCTTTATATAGAAAATACGTTGACCTTTATACAACTTTTGACTGTTTATTTTTCAATTTCAAATTTATCAGAAACCACAAAAAGCACTGCTCTGAGATACCTTTGTTAGGGACATTTATCAAAGATTTTTGTAAATAATTTTAGCATGGAATGATTGCTTAATTCTTAAAAAAGGTATTGTTTCTGTTTTTATTATGAATTATACACACGATATCAAGAATAATGATAAAGCAAACACTTGAATAGCAATCAATCAATTTAAGAATAAAGCCTGTTAGGGTCAAAACGCTCGCCGCTCAAAGGAAGGCTCCAAGAGGCGTTCTCATGCAAACAGCAAAGGGTTTATTCACCAGCATGCTGGGGCTCACAACATACTCTGAAAGCAGAGCAGAGGCTGAGAGCCCCGAACCAAGTTACAGGGTATTTTTATAGTATTACGATAACAGGATGCGGCTGACAGTTATAGGTTATCTCTGGGTTAATCTCTTGAGACATCTGGGCCTTGTCTCCTTCCACAATTTAGCTACAGGCTGTCTTCACCACACACACTAACAACCTGCACCTGGGTTACACTAACAACCTGCACCTAGGTTACAGCACTCTGGAAATTTCCACTCCATTCTTAACTTTGAGAATTTTTAACTCTTCAAGCCTTGCTTTTGAAGCTTCAAAGGGCAACCATCTCTGAAGACCTTGTTGGTAACTAATAACCTGTATTTTGTACTTATTATCATTTTGTTATTTTAATAAAATATCATAGTACTAAATTGTCTTTCAAAGTGGTTGTGCAGACTAACATTACCACAGTGGTGAATGGCTGTCCTCTTTGCTTGACATCCTAGCCAGTCTTTGGTATTGTGCAAAGAACTTTGAATCGTTCAAGAGCCTAATTCTAATTGTGAGCATTCGACCTTAATAGAAAGTAAATCTCACTCAAAAATAAGTTTATACATTAAATAAAGGAACAAACCAGTAAATATAAAGAACATTAATAACTAAAAATTTTGGGAGATGCTTCAACTCCTGTGTCTAGTGTATTCAATCTACAATAAACATCTTCCCCTGCTACCCTTCCACTTCCAGGATTGCAATGCAGATAGAAGTGGGTCACTTGCTTGGCAACCAAATTATAACATCCTGCCTAGCCATACTTTAAAAGTAATATCATTCTGAAACTGATTGCAAAAAAAATAGACCCACACTCATTAATACTTCCCTCCTGTTAATCTTAACACATAATGAGATACCTGGTTATTTCCTTAATATAAAGTCATGTACTGGGGTGAAGGGGTCCCTCAGCCTGGCCTGCACCCTCTCACAGTCTGGGACCCCTTGCTCTTTACCACCCCTCTGCTTGCTGCTCCTTACCGCTTGGCTTGCTGCTCCTTAGCGCTGCCGCAGAGGCGGAAGAGGCTCCCAGCACCACTGCTGCACTAGCCAGCATGAGCCCAACTTCTGGCTAAATGGTACTCTGCCTGTGGGAGTGCATTGACCACCAGGTGGCAGCTTCTGCATTGAGCATCTGCCCCCTCATTGGTGGTCAGTGTGCATCATTGTGACTGGTCATTCTGGTTGTTCTGGTCATTCTGCCATAATGGTCGCTTAGGCTTTTATTATGTAGATAAATGTTTTGGGGATATCAAGATGCTGTATACCATTTGGAATAAACCCCAAATTGTGTAGTATGGCTTACACTATATCTTTTTAAATAACTTCATTGTCTATTTTTCAATCTTGTTTCCTTTCAATTTCTCAAAGACACCATGTTTTTTGCCTCTTCTTAAATAGTACATGCTGCTATCTCTTTGTAAAGAAATCCACACTGTGAGGTATAAGTGATTGAATGAGTGGATAATGGTGAAATTTCATTGATATTACCTGTACATTTGTAATGCATTTTACCCCAAGGTACATATATGTTCCAGGTTCCTCTTGTCAAACTTTTTGCCATAGTGACATCTATATACTTCAAAGTAACCTTTTGTAAATGTAGTACAGTTTATTTCTCCTGTCTTCCTTTTTTATTAAATAATCAATACTTTATACAAACTTTCCCCTAATCTGAGTTTCATGTATGGAGTCATATGCACATATTTCTTAGGTCTTCTTGCCCATTTATGATGATATTTAATATTTATGCAATTTATTAAGTTTTATACCAATGCATTCCTATTTTATCTGTTAAAATTAAAAATTATAGTGAAAATTATTATCCTGTTATATGCTTATATTTAATTTTATTTCAGGATTTATATATTTCTGCTATACTTTTTTCTTGCTTGTATAAGATAAATGATGAAACCCTCACATAATATGTGCTAGTTACTTATTAAGTGCTAGTACTGGGGTTAGTATTTTACAGATATGATCCCATTTATCCCTCACAACAACACTGCAACCTAGAAATTGTTATTCTCAATTAAGACAGGAGGAAATTGACCTCAGAGGTTAAGTAATCTGTTTAAGGTTGGACTGCTAATAAATAACCCCAGTGTGTCTATTGTGTGTAACCAAGTTCCTACTGCTAAAATTTTGCATTTCAATATTTTTAGAACATACCCATACCCAAAAAACTTTGACACATTTTACTTATAGTTTTTATTCTTTTATATTTTTATAGCCACCCTCTTATTATGATATATCCAGTTTAAAAACCAAGCCAGTATTCTTTTTTTTTTTAAATTATATGAAGAGACAGACAGACAGATGGACAGACAGACACGGGAGTTTGTCTAATGTATTTGGTTTATGATGCTGTAGTTTTCATAATTTAATTATTCAGACTTAGATGAAAATATTTTTTTAAGTAAATGAGTAGACATAAGTGAGTTTATTAGGAAGTTTTTGTGGTATCCTAGTCGATGCCTACAATCAGTGATTCTCAACCTTCCTAAGGCCGCAACCCTTGCATACAGTTCCTCATGTGGTGGTCACCCCCAACCATGCAATTTTGCTACTGTTATGCATCGTGATGTAAATATCTGCATTTTCTGATGGTCTTAGGCGACCCCTGTGAAAGGGTCATTCAACTACCAAAGGGGTCGCGACCCACAGGTTGAGAACCGTTACCTACAATAAACCTACCACTGACTGTTGGCCTAGTAGGTTATCAGTTATGCATTAAACAGATTTCCTTTAACATCATGCATCCTAAAGTTCTGATGAAGATGCAGCCAACCTGGTCAGATACAGTCTCTCTCTCTCTCTCTCTCTCTCTCTCTCTCTCTCTCTCTCTCTCTTTCTCTCTCTTTCTCTCTCTCTCTCTTTCTCTCTTTTCTTCCCTCTATTCCATCCCTCTTTCTCCCCTTGTTCTGTTTTTTTACTCTTGCAACTATAAACACTGCCCATAGGACAGGTTATATACTTGATTATCTAATTTCAAGCATAGAAATTACTTAGGAAGGTTTCCCCCCCACACAAGGAGGTTTTGAGGGAGCTTTTTTCCTGGTACAGGGGACATTAAATAATATAGTAAATTGTATCTTTATCTTAACTTCATAGCAAATGCATAAATAACTTTTCTTACATTAAGCTCAGGTAAAAGGTGACTATCATTCATCGCCCTTTTATCAGGCATTGCATTATCCAGAAGAGCAACTCTGAAAGGGAAGGAGAAAGAGCTCTTTGCTCAGACTCCTCTGCTTATAAGAGGGATGTTTAAATGAAACAGTATGCCCTTGAAACTGCTCTGCCTTTGTTGTTCACATAGTTGTGCACAGTCCTTTTTAAAAAGCACTTGGCAGGCTTTAAGATGACTGCCATGGTCTGACAGCTAACCAAGTTTTCCCACACCGTGGGGCCATTTATACTTATAATTGAGCAATATTCAGTGTGTTTTCAAAAACTGTACCAGTATATACTCACCAGTAATGGTAAGTATTGAGCACCCTCACTGATCGTTATTTTCTTGTGAAATAAATCTCAGTCCAGCAGAGAGCAAGAAACTTAAAAGCCCTTGGGGTGAATCTGTTTCCTCACTAGATTCTTCTTATTAGGCTGAGGCTTACTACAGCTTGAACTTTTAATGCCGTAGAACTGGTCATTTTTATGTTACTAAATAGTTACAGTGGGATTAATTCCCAAAACTCCCAGTGGATGCCTGGAACTATGCATAGTATCAAACCCTGAACCATTTTATATATATATATATATATATATATATATAAACCATTTTATATATATATATATATATATATACCCTGTTTTCTCCTATACATACATGCTTATAATAAAGCTTAATTTATAAATTAGGCACGTTAAGAGATAAACAACTCTAATAATAAAATGCAACAATTGTAGCAATATATTCTAATTTTGAATTATTAAATAAGGGTTGCTAAGACACAAATATCATGATACTGTGATAGTTTATCTGATAATACAGATGAGTAATGGACAGGTAATGTGTAAAGCCTGAATTTGCTGGATGGACAGATGACTCACCTCCAAGGTAGGGCAGAATGGGATGGATATTTCATCACACTGCTAGGAATTTCACACAATTTACAATTTATGAATTGTTTATTTCTGAAATTTTTATTTAATATTTTTGGACTGCAGTTGACCACTGGTAAATGAAATTGTAGAAAGCAAAACTGTGAATAAGGGGGAGCTACAGAATGTACATTTTTTTTTTAAAAATTAGAGAATATTATAGGGGCAGACATTATTAGGTTGGCTGGCTCACTAGCACCCACCCCCTGTTCTTTCTCCCTTACCTGGTTTTACCCTAATGGATAAGCTAAAATCTTCATTTTCTCTGGCTCTCTTGAAGCTAGAAAGGTCAATGAGATGTATTAATCTCTGATACTTCTCTTTCTGACATGAATGCTGCAAGATGGCTGGAGATATAGAGCTATTGTGTTCCCTGCTAGCTGCTAGAGAAGGGCATAGGGAATCACAGATATCCTGGCTTTGATTCCACTGGAAACTTGACCAACCTTTTACTTAACTGCCTATCTTCACTTCAGACTATATATGTTTTGTGGAAAAAAATGTTTTAAAGTCACAGTAGTTGATATTCTACAGTTGAAACTACCTTTAAATAAAATATAATCTATGAACTATGGATGAGCAGTACTGAGTCGAGTTGTTTTCCTGAGCAGGATACAAGGGTGATTTCTTTCCTAGGTTCTTTTCCAGATGGATTTGAAGAATGAAGACATGGACAAAGGGTGGTAGATTCAGGGTGGAAATTTATTGGAAGCAAGTATAGACTCCCATGTGGAGAGGGGGTCCCAAGGAGGCAACCCCCAAGCTATGTTTTTGATAAGGTTTATAAAGGCTGGATTCTTTGTCTCTTCATACTACTCTCCAATTGGTAGAATATTAGCTTCAAAGCCCCAATGCTACATGGAGCCCCCTCTTTCTATTCCCTTTCACTGGTAGAATTCTCTGTCTCCTGGGAAAATCTGTTTTCCTCTTTCTCCCATTTGTCAGCATTTCTCTATCCTCTGTGAAAGTTTGTTTCCTTTTTCTCCCATACCCTGTGACTTTTCCCTATCTTCTTTGAATGGATGTCTTCCTCTACCCTTATCCTTTGACACCTTTTTTTTTCTTCTCTGTGAATGTATGCCTTTTGGCAGCTCCAAGCCCTCACCAATTCCTTCTTCCCCCATGGACCTTTTTTATTCCGAAAACTCCCTAAACCTGCCTATTTTACCCCTAAAACCCATTTCAGTACTGCTCACCTAGCTCATTTATAATAATAAAAGTGTTATATGCTAATTAGACTGGACAGCCATTCTTTCTTAATGAAGCCATGGTAGCAGGGGCTGAGGCAGAGGTCATTAGGAGCAATTAGGCAAACAGCAGAGTGGTTAGGGGCGACCAGGCAGGAGAAGGCATTAGAGGTGATGAGGCAGGCAGGTGAGTGGTTAGGGATGATGAGGCAGCAGGTGAGCAGTTAGGGAGCATTAGGCAGGCAGGCAGGCAGGCCAGTGGTTAAGAGCTAGCCATCCTGTATTGTGAGAGGGATGTCTGACTGCTGGTTTAGGCCCAGTTTAGACCCAATTCTGATCCCTGTGGGATCGGGCCTAAACTGGCAATCATACATCCCCTGAGAAGTCCTGGTTTCAGAGAGGGTGCAGGCTAGGCTGAGGGATGCCGCTTCCCCCGCTCCCCGCCGTGCATGAATTTTGTGCTCCAGATTCTAGTTAAATAATAAGAAGGCTGGGTCTCTAAAAATAAAAGGAAATTGAAATTAACAATGACCAATTCTCTATGGTCCAATTTTGAGATGAGGATGGAAGTTTGGACTCTCTTCTAAACATCTCAAAATTTATTAAAGTAAAAACTTTCTTAAAAGTATCCATTTGCAAGTATTAATGTGTTGAATATTAGATGATTGGCATAGTATCACTTACTCCTACTCTGCCTCTTCCTAATAGTAACTGGAATTTCCCATCTATAATGTTTGTGAAGGATGGATTATTTCACCTCTGTTGTCAGCCGTGGACTCTGATAGACTAAGTCCAATTAACATCATCTATTTTTCTGGACAAGATGATTTTTTTTTTTGGATATTATACAGTACATGAAAAGTCAGAGCTGACTTTACATGTCTTTTTGTTGTTGTTTTTGCTGTTAGGGAATTGGACTCTTACTTTCCTGTTACATAGGAACATGGGAGGATTTAGTAGAAGATGCGAGTTACCAAGTTGGGAATACAAAGATCAAAGCCTTCTAGGAATGGAGGCAAGTTCAAGGAAAAAGAGCTTAGAATGAACTGTGTCCTGGTTATATTGCTATACAACTCTTGCGTTGCTGAGTAGAGTGACTTCAAAATTACTTTTATTTAGAAAGTTTGAATGAGGTGGGTTTTCTATTACTTGAAATAGGAAGACTCAACATATACATTATCTACTTGTTTTATAAATAAAAATATCAAAATAAAGGGGATTATAATTTTATTATTTTGCCACAGTTATATTTGTTACTATCATAGTGTTATGTTCCCCAGTCCTCCCTCTTTTGCTACATATAACTAAATTAAGATTCATTTCATTTTCTTGGACAATTTATAGTGTTGTATGGAGGGACACGGAATTAAATGAGAACTATTATATTATTCTACTAGAGGCCCGGTGCATAAAATTTGCGCATGGGTAGGGTCCCTAGACCTGGCTGGCGATCAGGGCCGATTGGGCCTTCTGTTTGCTGGCTGGAACCTTCCTTCTGGCTGCTGGCCAGGGCCTCCCTTCCCCAGCTGCTGGCTGCTGGCTGCTGGCTGCTGGCTGGGGCCTTCCTTCATTCCCTGCTGCCCCCTGGTGGTAAGTACACATCATAGTGAGCAATTGAACTCCCAGTCTCCCAGTTTCTGAGGGGACACTTTGCATATTAGGGTTTTATATATGTAGATAAATTCATGGCCTTGTATACATGTATGTTTTTTTAAGTTTTGGAGTCAAGAAATGTAGAGAGAGAAAATTTGATTTACTTTTACATTTGAACTTTGGATTAAACATAGATGAAAATTAATTCAACCTTTGAACCATCCAGTGATGTCTCCTAATCAATTCACTTTATTTGAAAAAATAAAAACACAAAACATTAAATGAGTGATGAAGAAAATGGTTTTCAAGTTCCTAACAGTAAAGCCCATCTTTCCTCACTTCTTTGCACAGGCTTGTTCTAAACAGAGTCCAACATTGTCCCTGAGCCAAAATACAAAATATTTAAGAAAACGCCTCTGTTTTGAAGGTGAAATACAAAATAAGATTTATTGGCATAAGTCCAATATACATTGTTCTAGGAAAAGTCCTGGGCACATGTCTGAGCACCCTTGCATGAACTCACTGGACTTGGCAGACTGGTGGTGGCGGTACATGGCCAGGTATTTTTTTTTATCAGCACTGAGTCTGGAGCATATGCTTTTAAAGCTAAGGTACTTGTTTCATCCCTGAGAACCTGTGTTACTCTTACGTGATCACTGTCAGAGGCAAGACTTTTGATTCTCAGAATTTAGTGTGTGAGTATCACCTACAGGAATTTGCAAAAAATGCAGATTCATTTACACTATCTCCCTCAAAGTATCTGCTAAATTGATTGGAAAAGCACATTTCAAAAAGGTTAGTGTAGACATTCCCAGTTTTGAGATACTAGTTGTTTAAAACACATTGCCTAAAAACATTCCACTTTAAACACACTTGAATTTTAAGCACTTAAAACACCTGAAGAAACCCAATTCTGACATAATCTTTCCTTCAAATAAGAATAAAGTAAAGTGGACAATACTCTCATTCATATCAGGGAAGAAACTTCAAGAGATGAGAAAAATAAATATGATACTTTCTCTTCTATCAAAAAGCTTGCTTTATATTACAGGAATTGAGACTAGTTATAAGTAACTGTAATAAAACATGGGAAGTTATACATTGCAAGAAGAAAAAAACAGTGCTCAAAGATAATAGAAAGCATGCTCAAATTGAAGTTGTCTTACAAAATCAATGTTTTATGCAAATGATTCTCATTTGTGGCCTTTTATTTGTTTATAATATCTATATTCCAGGAGTCAAGCAGTCAGCCTGAAGTACCATTATGGTATCAATATCCTTACCAAAAAAAAAAAAAAAACATTGGAGAGTTTAACATTACTACCATCTGGGTTCTCCTTCAAAGTAACACAACCAAGTAAAAACCAAGTAGAAAAATATTAAATAAATGTATGAATTAGCCAATCCTATCTAATAAAAGAGTACTATGCAAATTGAACATCACTCCAACACACAAGATGGCCACCCCCATGTGGTCAAAAATGGCTGCTCCCATGTGGACACAAGATGATCATCACAAGATGGGGAAGGTAGTTAGGGGTATCCAGACCTGCAGGGCAGTTGAGGGGAATAGGCCTTCAGGGCCGGGCAATTGGGCGTGACCAGGCCAGCAGGGGAGGGGAGTTGGGAGGGGGTTCAGGCCTATAGGGGAGGCCAGTTGGGGCAACCAGGCTGGCAGGTGAGGGCAGTTAGGGTGACCAGGCTGGCAGGGAATAGCAGTTAGGGACAATCAGGCCAGTAGTGGAGCAGTTAGGCATCGGTCAGGCTGGTAGGGGAATGGTTAGGGGGCAATCAGGCAGGCAAGTGGTTTGGAGCCAGTAGTCCTGGAATATGAGAGGGATATCACTGGGATCGAGCCTAAATGCGCAGTCGGACATCTGTTGAGGGGTCCCAGATTGGAAAGGGTGCAGGCTGGACTGAGGAACATACATCCCCCAGTGCATGAATTTTTAAATGGTTAAATTCTTGACTGGAGGGACCAGTAGCCAGAAGAAGGAAAGAAATGAAACTTTTTCTTAGGGTTTGTAATTTGTTTAAAGTTTTAATCATTCTAAGAGATGGGTAATGGCATCTCATTGTGTTTTGTGCTTTTTAATTTTTATTGAATTTATTGGGGTGATATCACTTAATAAAATTATATACATTTCAAGTGTAGAAGTTTATAATACATCATCTGTATTGTGTATTTATCATTTAAAGTCGAGTCTCCTTCCATCAACATTTGTTGCCCTTTTACCCTTTCCTATATCACCCCACCACACTTTCCCTCTGGTAATCATGTATGTGTTTATGAGTTATTATTATTTTTGCTTAATTCATTCAGATTGTTCATTCGGGCCCCAAACACCCCTCCCCTCTGTCATCAGTCAGTCTGTTCTTTGTATCTATGAGTCTGTTTTGGTTTAGTTTATTTTGTTTATTGATTCCATATATAAATAAAATTAATCTGGTATTAGTTTCCTCTAAGTGGCTTATTTCCAGGTCCATCTGCACTGTACCAAAAGATGAGATTTCATTCCTTTTTAAGGCTGAGTAGTATTCCATTGTGTAAATGTAGCACAGCTCTTTTTTTTTTTATCAATTTGTCTATTGATGGACACTTAGGTTGCTTCCATAACATGGCTATTGTAATAATGCTGCAGTGAACATATGTTCTTTGAGTTAGTGTTTCAGATTTCAGTGGCTCTTTTCTCATAGGCAGAATCACTGGGTCATAAGGCTGTTTCATATTTTAAATTTTCAGAAAATTCCATATAATTTTCCACATTTCCATGCATGAGAGTTCCCTTTCCTCCATGTTCTCAGCAGCACTGTTTTTTGAGTTATTGATGATAGCCATTCTGACAAGAGTAATATGATATCTCATTGTGATTTTAATTTGCCTTTCATTGATGATTAGTAAGTTGAGTATCTTTTCGTTTGTCTATTGGCCTTTGTATATCCTCTTTGGAGAAGTATCTATTCAGGTTCTCTGACTACTTTTTAATTGGATTTTTTGTTTATTGGGTATATATGTTCTTTATAAATTTTGGACCTTAACTTCCTATCAGACATATCATTGATGAATATGTTCTCTTATTTGTCAGTTGTCTTTTCATTTTGTTGATTGTTTTCTTTGCTGTGCAGAAACTTAATTTCTTGCAGTTTCATTTGTTTAATTTTTCTTTTTTTGTTTTCCTTGCTCAAGGAGATATATCAGAAAAAAAATATTGCTAAAAGATATGTCAGAGCTGAGACCGGTTTGGCTCAGTGAATAGAGCGTCGGCCTGAGGACTGAAAGGTCCTGGGTTCGATTCCGGTGGGGGGCATGTACCTTGCTTGCGGGCACAACTCCAGTGTGGGGTGTGCAGGAGGTGGCTAATCAATGTCTCTCTCTCATCGATGTTTCTGACTTTCTATCTCTCTCCCTTCCTCTCTGTGAAAAATCAATAAAATATATTAAAAAAAGAAGATAAGTCAGAGATTTTACTATCTAGATTTTCTTCTAGGATTTTTCTGGTTTCAAGTCTACCATTTAAACCTTTAATTCATTTTTAGGTCATTTTTGTCTATAGTGTCAGAAGGTGGTCTAGTTGTTTTTCTTTTCTTTTTTCTTTCTTTCTTTCTTTTTTTTTTTTTTGCATGTATCAGTCCAATTTTTCCAAAACCATTTGGAATAGACTGTTTTTTCACTCCATTGTATAATCTTGCCTCCTGTATAAAATATTAATTAACCATAGATACATGAATTCATTTCTAGGCTTTCTATTCTGTTCCATTAATCTATATGTGTGTGTTTATGCCATTACCATGCTATTTTGATGACTATGGCTTTGTAGTATAGTTTGATGTCAGTATTTCTCCAACTTTGTCCTTCTTTATCAAGATTGTTATTGCCGTTAGTGTCTTTTGTGGTTCAATATAAATGTTTGGAATATTTGTTCTAGTTCTGTGAAATATACCATTGGTATCTTGATAGGAATTGTGTTGAATCTATAGAGTGCTTTTTATACTGTGAACATTTTAAGGATGTCATTTTTTTCCTATTTATGAACATGGTATAAGCTTCCACTTATTTGTGTTTTCTTCCTTTTCTATTTTCACTGTCATAATTTTCTGAATATGTCATTACATCCTTGGTTAAATTTATTTCTATGTATTTTTGTTGTTGATGATGCAATTGGAAATGCATCTTCTTAAAGAGTGCCTTTCAGCATTTCATATAATACTGGTTTAGAGTTGATGAAGTCCTTTAGCTTTTTCTTATCTTTGAAGCTCTTTATCTGCCCTTCAATACTGAATGATAGCTTTGCTGGATAGAGTATTCTTGGTTGTAGGTTCTTGCTATTCCTCACGTTGAATATTTCTTACCACTCCCTTCTGGCATGTATAGTTTCTGTTGGGAAATCAGCTAAAAATCATATAGGTTCTCCCTTGTAGGTAATGAACTGTTTTTTCTTGCTGCTTTTAATATTGTCTCTTTGTCTTTTGCTCTTGGTATTTTAATTATGATGTGTCTTGGTGTGATCCTCTTTGGATTCCGTTTATATGGGGTTCTGTGTGTTTTCTGGACTTGTAAGTCTATTTCTTTCACCAGATGTGAAAAGTTTTCAGTCATTATTTTTCAAATAGGTTTTCAGTATCTTGCTCTCTCTCTTCTTCTGACACCCCCACAATTCTGATGTTGGTATGCTTGAAGCCATCCCAGAGGTTCCTTACATTATCTTCACATTTTGGATTATTTTCTCTTCTTGTTTATCCAGTTGAGTGTTTTCTGCTTCTTTATATTTCATATTTTTTACTTGATTCTTGTATTCCTCTAGTCTGCTGTTAGGTCTCTGAATAATATTTTTTATTTCAGTCAGTGTATATTTAATTTCTTTTTTTAAAATATGTTTTATTGATTTTTCACAGAGAGGAAGGGAGAGGGATAGAAAGTCAGAAACATCATTGAGAGAGAGACATCGATCAGCTGCCTCTTTCATGCCCTCTATTGGAGATGTGCCCGCAAGCAAGGTACATGCCCCCGACTGGAATTGAACCTGGGGCCTTTCAGTCCACAGGCCAACGCTCTATCCACTGAGCCAAACTGGACTCAGCTGTTTAATTTCTAGTTGGTCCTTTTCCATGTCTAGTTGGTTCTTTTTCATCTCCTCTTGGGTCTCGCTAACTTTATCCATCTTTTCTAGGATATTCTTGAAAAGCCTTGTAACCGTGGTTTTGAACTCCATATCCAGTCATTTGTTTTCCTCCATTTCTTTTGTTTGTGATCTCTTCCTTTATCTCAGCATTTTCACTATGCCAGGAGAACTTCTGTGTTGTATTCAGGCTTGTGATACAATACTTGCAAAACTGCAAAAGCCTCTCTGTTGAGCTTGGGATGGGTGGAGTCTCAGGGCTAAACGGACCACCTTGCCTTCCAGTCAGCTCCACCTTCCATGGCTCCTGAGTCTCACGTGACTGGGTAATCACTAGAGTGAACCCTGTGTATGCTTATGCTCTTGCAGTGACTCTAGACTTCTGCATTTCCGGCTCCCCTGCGCTCCAGGACCATATGATTCTGGGTCCCCAGGATTTCACCCAAAACGGGGGTTCAGTGGAGCTAGAAGTAGTGCAGTTGGGAGGCTCTGTCCCCAGCCCACTCACGAAAGCCAGCAGCACAAACCAGCAGTTGGTCCTTGAGCGCAGTGCTGTGGTGCCACCAGACCTTTGACCTTTCGCGTCTCCCCCAGATCTCTCTGTGCACTTCTCCCTCTTCACAGTCTGAACTCCCCCAGTATGAGTCCCAGCAAGACATGGGGTTTAATTCCATAGGATAAGGGGTTCAATGCAGTTGGGAGTCTCCATCCCCCTCTCGCCAGAGAAAGCTAGCCAGGAACTCTGGCACGCACTCTCTCCACGTGCGTGTCTCAGCACCTGAGCTTTTTGCAGCTCCTCTGGGTCTCCTTGAGCCCCTCTCTTTCCTTCTACTTGTAGAATTTCCACTTAGCCAGCTTTCCTGTGGTTTTGGATGATGTCCGTTCTGTCTTTTAGTTGTATTTTTGAAATTGTTGTGTGAGGCAGAAGTGTAGGTGTTTACCTATGCTGTCATCTTGGATTCTCCTAAAATAAATAAGTCTTAAACAAATTATAATTTGGGGCCAGACTGCCTAGACAAGCTTACTTCAAGGTAAACTTTTATTAAATAAAAACAATTATATATAACACAAAAGTGCCAACAACATTTTAATTAGTTTTCCTAAGGTAAAGAATGCCATGTTGTTTATATATTCAATTATTAGTTTTCATTTTCTGCTTTAAATAATCTTATATGTTGAATATACTTCATTTGAAAATAAAAAAAATGTGATCTCAATGTTTAAGATACTGAAAAAAATTACCTTTAATTTTACTTGTATTTGTGTTCATTTAGGAGATATAACTTAATTAGTAAAGAAAAATTTGATCAACAAGGGCAGGTAGTAACTATGTCTCATGTTACTCAATACATTTAGATATGACAATTAAGATTGCTGTAGTGAAGAGAGTCCCAGAAATATATGTTGTTTAATTTGACTGGATTCTACTCATAACTAGGATTACTACATTTCTGCATCATTTTAAATTGATAGAGACCCACTTCATTTCCTCTTCATGTGTTTTTTTTTAATCTTAATCAGATAGTATCTCAATTCTAAGTGGATGTATGATGCTAATACAAATAGGATTTTTTTTTTCCTTTTTACCATTGTATTACTTCCTTTGATATGTGATATATAGTGTTGAAATAAATTGATGTAGTTAATGAGAGATGACAAAAGATACCAAGTTCTATCATGCTGGATGTGAAATGGATTCTATCCAGGCTGAATTCAAAGTAGGCATCTTTCATATAAGCTTTTGTTTATCAACTAGTATTAAATCCATATAGAGAGATATATTCAGATGTCAATCAATTTCCCTATTAACTATAAATCTTAAAAATAAACATACCAAAAGTACTTCAAAAATTATATCTGGTATTTTTTATAGTCTAAATTAATCCTATTAATCCCTATGTCAGTACAAGATTAGGCTCACATTAAGAAGTTAGTGTTTACCTAGGTTATACTTAATATTCTATCAATGTGTGTATCATAATTTTTTATTTGGGAAAAGTTTAGATTATTCCTTGGAATATTATTATGTGACACAGAGTGACTATAATTAGGTCACTAAATTCATCTATTTCAATATTCTAGATGCATTAAATAAACAACACTTTGAGAATATATCAAACTTTCAAATAGATCTCACTAATTAGGATAGATATCAATCAGATTATTTTAAGCATGAAAACTTGGTCTAAAATGCAGCTGCATGTAGCATATTGCTTAAAATGTTAGTAACTGGTTCAGTGAAATAATCAGCCAGTTGTCAAAGCATTAAATTAGTATTCTCACATAAGAATATTGAGTAAGACAGTAAATAAGTAGTTGATATAAAAAACAGAAATTGGTTAGGATTTCAGGAGCAAAATGTTCTACAGAACCAATAGTAAAATTTTGTTTTGTTTTTTTTTTTTGATTCATTGAATGATAGCTATGGAGAGTATAGAACACTGAATATGGTTAGCTCAGGAGATTCATTTGACCTATTGATAGTTCAATATGATATTGATAAAATTAACGATAAAGAATATGACTCATTGTAAGTCTTCAGTAAAAAGTGGTTTCTCCGTTTGGCTCAGTGGATATAGGGCCAGCCTGCGGCCTGAAAGTTTCCAGGTTCATTTCTAGGAGGTGTGCAGGAGGCGGCTGATCGATGTTTCTCTCTCATTGATGTTTCTAACACTCTATACTTCTCCCTTCCTTTCTGTAAAAAATCAATAAAAATATATTTAAAAAATAAAAAGTTGTTCCTTTACCTTATAAGTTTAGGACACAAAATAAAGTAGAACCATGCCAACTACAAAAACATATACAGTGTTATTGTTGTTATTATTATAAGATTCTGAGTATAGCAAAAACACTGTATACTCCTCCATATCTCTTTCTTAACACAATTTGAAATACTTTATAAAATTGAAACCTTGCTTTGATTTGTTAGATAGTATCTCTTGATTGAGATTGCATTAGATTTATAGATAAATTTAGAAAGAAATTAATACCTTAATAAGGTCATACCACCTCATCTGTGATTTTAATATATCTTTTTATTATATTTGACAAAAGTAGTTCATTGTTTCTAATTCCAAAGATGTCATTACTTTAATTGTTCATACATTTTTGTAAGTTTTGGTACATTTCCATGGGCTCAGTTTAGTTTTCATGATACACATGCTTTAGTTACAGTTATTGATTATTTTTAAGTTAAGGAAGAAACATTTTTGGATATAAAATAAATTATCATAAATTTAAAAAAACATTAGAGCAAAATTAATCAAAATACATGTTGATCCTGAAATTCCAATGTCAGGAATTAATCCTAGAGAGTATAAAGAGTGAGGATATTCATTTCAGTAATGTTTATATTAGTAAAAATAGAAGTCCCTAGCAGCAACCAAATTATTCAAAGTAAGAGGATTATTAAATATATTACAATATTGCTACAAACCAGAATGTTATGTTGTTGATAAAATGAATTCTGTGAAAGTACTGATAGATCATATTGTAGGAAAAAATGTGAATTAAAAAATTATATGAAGTCTATGATTTCTTAACTATAGATTAACATTTACACATATTCTCCAAATTTTTAATCTTAAGAACCTCCTATACTATCCAAAGAAATAATTTACTCTTTAATTTGTATATACAAAGAATTTTTATCTCCTTTTCTTGATGGTCAGATAATAATTTGGAATTCCTTTTAAATGAATGACCTGAGAAATTAATGGACAGTTGTTATTTGTTGGAGATCTTATAGGTAGCTAAATTATATCATTGAGGAAAGAATGTCAAACAGCAAAGATTAGTGCATAGTTGGAAAAATGTGATTTTCATTCTGATAAAATACAAATGCAAACAATGCAATTGTTTCTATTTCTTTAGTAAAGTTAACTAATTTGAAAATTGTAAATTAAAATTCTTCCCTGAATATAAGCATTCTTAAATTCTATAACAAATAAAAGTATTTGTTAAATATGTTAAGAATAATAGAAGGTTTAAGATTTTGTCCTAATTACAAGTTTACCAGTTAGCCTGCCACAGTTTTTTTCTTAATGCATTTTTATTGATCTCAAAGAGAAAGGGAGAAGGAGAGGGAGAGGGAGAGAAACACAAATGGTAAGAGAGAATCATAGATCGGCTGCCTCCTGCATGCCCCATTCTGGGGATTGAGCCCAAAACCCAGGCATGTGACAAGGAATCAAATCATGACCTCTGGTACAGAGGTTGAGATTTAACCACTGAGCTATGCCAGCCAGACCTGCCATAGTTTTTAAAGTATGCTCTCAGAAGACATAAGACTCATAGATGAGAACAAAGTAATTTGTTCTTCACATCACAATAAGCAATGTGAACATATTTGCACTTCAGTCTGATGATGTAATGCATTGGGGCCCTCATGTATACCTGCACTCAAGTTACATTAAAGGACAGAAGCCTTGAGCTTAGGGATACCCATTATTTTATAGCGAGCAATAACGCATGCTTATTTGCTCTAAAAAGAGACACATTCTTTCTCTTCCACGATTATTTACTACACAAGCATCTTTGTACATGCTTCTCTTTGCTAGATATGCAGGAACATGAAAAATCTGTTGCAATTGTCTCCCAACAATATCCACCCTTTGTTTTCATGCTTTCATGGGACTAGAACATTTTTTTCCATGACAACACCACTTTGTCAGGTACTCTAATTAACCTGATGGACAGAGACTGGGACCAAATTCACTCAGCAGTCTCAATCAGCATTTAATTAAGCCTATACTGATGGGCTTCTAAGCTGCAGAATGGGAACAACTGGCTTTTTTAAAAAAAAAAAAAACATGCCTATAGGGGCTCCCAATTGAAAACAGTCAAAAATTGTATAAGCCATGAGTGCCTAACTTAAAATACAGGTGGCTTTATCTACTTAATTGTCATGTCTGCATTGCCCTTTCCTCTTGGCTAAGGCATTCATTCAGCTACAACATGATTTGTTAGTGATTGCACAGATTTCACTGGGTTCACAATGAGAACATGTAAGGTAATTCTATTATCTAGAACTTTCCTGGTTAGTGAGGTGAGTCTGAGTTGAATACCTCCCTGGGTCCAGTTGACAGCATTGATCTCTTTAGCTAAAATTATGGACACATTTCATAACACCTTTTCTAATTGTTTAACTCTCACTGTAAAGACAACTGCCTGCAGTGTGTATATGGGTAACAAGTCTGACTCTCCTTCCCCCAGAAATTCCGCTAAGTGACCAAGAGTTACCTAATTTAGGAGAATTCTGCTCACTTGTCTGAAGTGTAAATGACAGATGGTGTTTCCTTAAGCAATTGCAGGTGTGACGTGGCTACCATTAAGGTGCACATTATTGTTTTGAGAAAAGAGGCAAGTGAATGACTGGCTTCCACACAAGAAGTGCAGTCTCAAAAATGCACATTGTGCCCCTGGAAAATAAGTGCTATTTAGAATTGTTGGAGCCCCATAAATAGGAACTATATTAAGCAGAGATCACATATTGATGGAGCCCATAAATAGGACCTATATTAGGCAGAGGTCACATATTAATGGAACCTCTAATGTCTCTATTGTAGATGGTGCATCTTCCTTCTTGCTGGTAAGTCTTAAAATTCTAAAATCAGAGTGAATAATTTAGTCTATCCTTTGTTCTTAAAGGACTACATAAGGGAAGTTGGTCCAAATATACTTTGTTTATTCCAACAGCCACATGGAATTTGCCATGGGATTGAATAATATCCAGTGGATGACTAAACCTTGGTATATTACTTTTCTTTTGAAGCATAATAAACATCATAAACTTAGTATCTTAGCAAAACACATTCTTTATGTCATAGATAGTTCCTGTGTATGAGAAGTGTGGGCACAGATTATCTGGGTTTTCTGCTTCAGAGCCTTGATAGGCTGAAATTTAGATATTGTCTGAGTCTGTGGTTACATCAGAGGTATAACTAAAAAAAAGAATCCAAGCCCCTATCTTTTGTTAACAGAATTCATTTATTTGTGGTGGTCCTGTTTTTTTCTTTGTATGTTTTTTATGACTGTTGGTGAGGGGTAGTTTCTTGTCATATGGGTGTTTCTATGTGCTCTCTCATATAGCAGCTTACTTCATTAAGCCAACAAAGTATTTGCTCTGATTATGCTAATAAAACAGTCAAAATATATCAAGTAGCAACCACAGGAGTGATAGTCCATTACCAATGCCTTATTTAATCTGATCAAAGGAGAGATACTGTATTCCATACTTTTTCCATATATTATGATTTAAAGCTAGTCTCAAAACCCATTCTACTTCATTGATAACACTAGTAGAGGAGGCAGGCAGATGATCATCTTTTATTCTGTCCCCATACTTTCATTTGCCTAATGTGTTCCCTGTGAAAATGGTGGGGTGATTGTTTCTCCCACCTCTGCAAAATTGGTGTTTCTGCTCCCAGAAGCTATAATACGACTTCCATTTTAATCATATACTCTTTGTACACAAAGCTTTCATCTAGAAGACTCAGGGGCAAGAGATAAAAGGGAACTTTCATAAAATTAACAAAGTCATAGTACATACCTTACATAAGTCTCTGTGGGGGACTTGGCAAGCAATGTACTCAACCCATTACCTCTTTCATTGCCTCTGGTTATTGCCAGGAATGAGAGATGAGTCTTTTCTATAGACAAATGTATTCATATGACCAAAGTGTATTACTAAGGTACTTAGATCGGGAAGAGATGATGGATGTAAAGTCAAAAAAAATTTTGAGTGATGTGTGAAGAGATCATTCTAATAGCCTACAAGACCAGGTGCCTATGTATTTTAGAGACCATGAAAAGTTTATTGAAGAACTACCAGCCAATTGCTGAGTGATATTTACAATGCAATTCAAATAATTTTCAGGCTGCAGATGATTTGGAAGTTTATATATATATAAATTTTAAGGTCCGTAATGTTATAGATAGTGTCAGCTGATTAAACTGGAGCATCAGCACTGTAGCCTGGAAAACTATAGACGTATAGTTGCAGTCTGTGTTGATGGATGTCTTGCTACATCTGGAATGATGGTAGATCCAGGCAGGCAGTAATGGTTAGTGCAGTCTGGCTAATGCAGATTTAATTACCAGTTCGGTTTAAGCCGTTATCATCAGAGAAAACAGCCCCTTATTGTGGGCAACAAATAGTGACTGTAACTTAAAACAACAGAAATTTATTCTCCCACAGATCTAGAGGCCAGAAGTCCGAAGTCAAGATGTTAGTGGGATTGGTTTCTTTCAGAGGCTCTGAGGGAGAAAATCTGTTCTATGCCTCAGTCCTACTTCTGGTAGCTGCCAGTTATCCTTGGGGTCCCTTGGCTTGTAAATGTATCATTTCAATCCCTTCCTTGAGTCTTTTCATGACCTTGTTTTTGGGTGTCTTCTGTTTTGGTGTGTCTCAAATCTCCCTTTTCTTTTTCTTATAAAGACACAAGTTACTGAATTTTGAGCACATCCTAAATCCAGGATGATCTCATCTCAAGATCCTTAATTTACTTGCATCTAATAAAATTCATAGATAACAGTAGCTAGTGCTTGAACATAACTTTTATAACGACTACTCAATACACTATGGTCATTTAGATGGTTTAATGAGAAACCATGATTTCTTTCCACAGTTAGTAGCCCCAAAGAGCTATGCTTTAACCTGCCAGTTTAGTCTTCAGCTAGGGTTAGGATAGAATGGGAGAATGGAAACAAAGGTTTGGCTCTGAAAACAACAAGTCAAAGTAAAAGAGTGACTGTAATGTTTTATTTATAATAAAATTATTGGGTTGAAATTGGTTAATAAAGGTATATATGATATGTTTATTGCATTGTGTGCCCACCAGCCAAAATGAAATCATCTTCTGTCACCATATATTTGACTCCCTTCACTGTTATAATCACCCCCATTCTCTCTGAAATCCCTACTGTTACCTGTGTCTATGAGTTTTTGTTTGTTTGTTTTTCTTGTTTGGTCATTTATTACTTTCAGTTTTATATCCCACATCTGAGTGACATCATACGATTATTTTTTAAAAAATATATATTTATTGATTTCAGAGACAAAGGGAGAGGGAGAAAGTAGAAACATCAATGATGAGAGATAATCATTGATCGGCTACCTCTTGCACACCACCAGTGGAGACTATGCCCACAATCTGAGCATATGCCCCAACAGAGCCTTGAACCCAGGTCTCTTGATTTCGCAGGCCGATCCTCTATCTGCTGAGCAAAACCAGCTATGGTAAAATCATATGATTCTTAATTTTTTTTGAATGACTTATTTTTCTTAGCATGATATTTTCAAGGTCCATCCATGTTGTTGCAAATGATAATGTTTCATTTTTATCTTATGACTTAGTATTTTATTGTGTACTTATATGACATCTTCTTATCCAATCATCTATCCAAAAACTTCAGTTTTTTCCATGTCTTGGCCACCATGAATAATGCTGAAATGAACATAAGTGTGCATATATATTTGTGAATAAATGTTTTCATATTTTCAGCTAGATAACTTTTCATACACTTCCAAAAAAATCAAAAAAGAGGTAATATTTCTTAACACATTTTTGAGGCCAATATAACTCTGTTACCAAAACCTGTCAAGGCTAAAACAAACAACAACAAAACTACATAAAATATCTCTGATGAATAAGGATGCAATATTCATAAACAAAAATACTATTAAAATGAATACAATACATTGGGTTGGTGAAAGCCTATGGTGAGAGGTAAGAGCAGACTGGGAGAGTCAATGGGGTAAAAATAGCACATGTATAATACTTTCAATAATAAATATGGAAAACAAAAAACAACTAATGCATCATGATTAGAATAAGAAAAAGATGTCTACTCTCACCACTCTTATTCAACACTAGAGGTCAAATCTACAAATTTTGTGTTAGGTCTGGCCAGCCTACTCTATTGGGGGACAATTGGGCTAGAACTGTGGGGATGAGTGGACATGGAATGTTGGTCACCCCAGAGCTGTGGGAGGTAGGCCAACACCCCCCCTATTGGGGAGTGTCAGGAGCAGGGATAGATGGAGGTAGGGGCTGTGGGCAGTTGTGGGGTGCAGTCTGGACCCTGATCAGTCCAGTTGGCCACTGCAGTGACTATCACAGTGACTGGTTATTCTGCTCATTCTGGTTGTTCTTTCATTCTGGTGGCTTGACTTTTAAATAGATAGATATAGAATAGAGGCCTGGTGCACAAATTTGTGCACAAGTGAGGTCCCTTAGCCTGACTGACAATCGGGGTGATCAGGGCCATCTTGTCCAGTCCCAATCAGGCTGACCAGGTTAGAGAGACCATGGGAGGTTGGCTGTGGGAGTGCACTGACCACCAGGGAGAAGCTCCTGTTGAGCATCTGCCCCCTAGTGATCAATTCACATCATAGTCGTTCGGTTGACCAGTAATAATGGCCACTTAGGCTTTCATATACAGTATATAGATAGTACTGGAAGTATTAGCCAGAGTAATAAGGCAGAGAAAGAAGTAAAAAAAAAAAAAAATCCACTTGGGAATGGGAAAAAGTGAGTGCCCCAGTTTCAGAAGACATGATTTTTGTATAATAATCCCAAAAGATTCCACATAAAAAACTAATAGAAACAACAAAAAATACAGCAAAGTTGCAGAATATAAAATCAATGTACAAAATCCCCTGCTTTACTATATAATAACAATGAAATTTCAAATAAAGAAATGAAAAAAAACAACACACAGAATAATTCCTTTTGATATTGCAACCAAAAAGTTAAATATCTAGGTATAAATTTAACAAAGGATATGGAGGTCCTAAATACTGAAAACTGTAAAGCATTATTAAACATTTTTGAAAAAGACACAATGAAATGGAAAGCTATTCTATGTTCATGTATTGAAACAATCAGCATTGTTAAAATGTCCATATTAGCCAAAGCAATATACATACAGATTTGATGCAATACCCATCAAAATCCAAATGGCATTTATAAGAAATAGAACCAAAAAATATCAAATTTGTATGGACCATAAAAGACTTCAGTAGCCAAAGCAGTCCTAAGAAAAAAGAATGAAGCCAGAGGTATTACACTCCCTGACTTTAAATTATACTACAGAACAATCAATGATAATCAAACCAGCTTTCTGTTGGCAGAAAACAGGCTGTGTGTTATTTTTAAAAATATATATATATTTTATTGACTTTTTACAGAGAGGAAGGGAGAGGGATAGAGAGTTAGAAACATACATCAATCAGCCACCTCCTGCATGCCCCCTGATGGGGATGTGCCTGCAACCAAGATACATGCCCTTGACTGGAATGGAACCTGGGACCCTTCAGTCCACAGACTGACACTCTATCCACTGAGCCAAACCAGTTTTGGCTGGGCTGTGAGTTATTAAGCAAGGTTTTATGTTTGATTTCATTTTCGGGCCATATCATTTATGCCTCAAACAAAATCTGTTTCTAAGGTTTTTTGTCCACCTAAAACTCTATAATGAATAGGAAGTTCCACATTGCAGATAATATTTGTTTCAGCTTTGGGAAATCTTGGCTTAGCTATGGAATTTACTTCCCCATTGTCATAATAATATCTTCTCCTTGATGCTCTCTCTCCTGTCAAAGGAAAGTAAACACAAGCAAGGCACCATTTGGACAGCTTGTTTAATGCTTATTTTCACTACTTAGCCTATATTATTTTGTTCGGTAAGGATTAGGACGTTGGTATACGCTCCCTCCAAGTTGCCCACTATTAGGGCAAGAACATGCACTACCATAATCATGTGTGTCATCCTGCATTCCATATCCTGGACAGAAAAGTTTCTCATCCTTCCCCTTTTAGAAATGCATTTCTGTCAACATCACAATCTCATTGCCAAAATATCAAGAACAGCCTAGGTGCCTGTCAGCAGATGAGTGGATCAGAAAACTATGGTACATCTGCACAATGGAATTCTATGCTTTCATAAAAAAGAAGGAATTTTTACCATTTGCAGCAACCTGGATGGAACTGGAGAGCCTTATGCTAAGTGAAATAAGCCAGTCAATGAAGGAGAAACACCACATGATCTCACTCATTTGTGGATAATAAAGAACATTAAAAACTGATGAACAAAAAGATAGATACAGAGGCAGTAAAGCATCAAACAGACTGTCAAATTACAGCAGGGAGGTTAAGAGGCTGGGTAGATAAGAAATCAACCAAAGGACTTGTATGCATGCATATAAGCATAACCAATGAACACAAGACACTGGGGGGGGGTAGGGTATGCTTGGGGGGGGATAGGAAGGTATGGGAAGGTATGTATACATGTAACACATTAATAATATATATATATTATATATATATATATATATGTATGTATAAATGTAAAATGTCTGAGATCAGAAGTTGGTCTGCCACAGTTTTATGGATGCTGAGACTGCTAGACAGAAAGGACTTTATCACTCATATCATAATAAGCATTATGAGCACTAGTGCATTTTTAGCCATTTCCACTTACCTTGAAGTTTTAGGAGATGATATAGATGGACTCAGACTGATGCCTGCATATGTAGTGGTTTGCATTACAGGAAGAAACTATGAGTTTAGAGAGCCTGAATCTTTCATAATGAAGACTAATCATGTCTACCTTTTGCTCCAGAGAGAGATACTATCTGTATTTCAAAGCAGTTTGCTATACAGACTTCCTAGAAACATAGTCCTAAAAAAGGGTCATTCTGTGTCTCTGCAAGATATGTAGAAGCAGGAGTATCCATGTAGAATTGTCTTTCAACAAAATTTAGTTCATTGAATTCAAGGCCACTTTTTTTTTTCAAAGTAATTTGGAAAATGTTATTTTTGTTTTTGCATGATATCTTGAAATCAAACATGTTTTCAACAAAATTAAATGTTCAAAAGTAGCCAAAGTCATTGGGTTTTATGATACAATTCCATAACAGATGCCCATCTTTTGTAAAGTAAGAGAGTGACTTTATTAAGATTACTCACACAATAGTAATGCACGGGGGGTGGGGAGAGAGGAAGGGGGAGGTAATTTAGATTTATTCATTCAAAAACTTTATGGGACTTAATATACAAATATTGACATAAATACTACAGCTTATATTTTAGAGTGGCTATGAATTTTGTTGCATGTAATTAAAAGCTTATAAATGAAAAATAAATGATTAAATAGACTGAAAAAGCACTTATGTGGTAATGTACTACTATATTAACTGAATGACTTTTTCCCAAGTAATGGTATTTTTAGCCTCAATAAAAATATAAAATTGAAACTGAAACTTAGCTGTATCAATATTTCCTTGACAGGCATTTATTTTGGTAGGATGTCACATATTTTTTTTAAAAAGACACATTTCCCAATAAAAATAGATTAACTAGGAAAACTTACATTTATTTTTTACCCATTAGATATATGCACATAGAAGCGAACACTTGAGATTACAGAGATAATGCTTGGATCAAGTAAAGATCAGGATTCAGTGACCTCTAAGTATATACCTTTGCATAGAATCAACTCCTGATTTTATGATTTTATCTGAAAAATTTGACATGTTTTATTGAATGGTATGAGCTAAAGAATCAATGGTATTCAGATAATTAGTAATTTTTGTTTGTTTTTGTTTTAATGGCATGCAGTTTTGAAAATTATTCCACATAATCATTAACCTAGAATATATGATGCAATTATAATACATGATCAGAGGAAATAAATTTAATATGCTAATAATTATTAATGTTTTGGAAATTCAGTAGGTTAATTAATATAATTTAGAGATCATTTTTGCTAGATTAAAATATTTCTATAGACAGCTTCTCTCCCTGTTATCCCTAAAATTTCTACACAATTTTGCATTTATCTTCACAATAATATGTTTATGTTAATCATCTTCACAATAATATATTTATGTTAATCTCAGATATATTAATAATTTTATTGTTGATATGTAGACTATTATTCCCTACTAGAGGCCCAGTGCACAAAATTCATGCAAGGGCGGGGTGGTGTCCCTCAGCCTGATCTACACCCTCTCCAATACAGGACCCCTGGATCAGGTCTAAACCAGCAGTCAGACATCCCTCTTGCAATCCAGGACTGCTAGCTCCTAACCACTTGCCTGTCTGCCTGCCTGATTGCTCCTAACCAGTCTGCCTGCCTTCCTGATTTCCCCTAACCACTTACCTGCCTATCTGATCACCCCTAATTGCTCGCTGGGGGGAAGGACCAGCCCTGCAAGAGGCCATCTGCCCACCTGGTTGCCCCTAACTGATGGCTTGCCTACCTGATCACCCCCAACAATTGATCTGCCTGCCTGATTGCCCCTAACCACTTGCTTGGGTATAGAGCCAGCCCAATGAGGGGCCATTTTCCTATCTGATTGCCCATAACCACTTGCTTGCCTACATGATCACTCCTAACTACTGGTCTGCCTACCTCATGACCCCTAACCACTCTGTGTGCTTACCTGATTGCCCCTAATTGATTGCTCTGGGGTGGGGCCAGTCTGGCTAGGGGCCATGGTAGTTCTGGTCTAATGGTTGTTATGGTTGTGATGCAGATACAGTCCCTAGCCTTTTCTTATATAGGATGGCCAATATGTATCATGGCAGCTCCTGTATTGAGCATCTGCCTCCTAGTGGTTAGTGTACATCATAGCCACCAGTTGGACAGATGGATATTTAGCCTTTTATATATAGATGAGTATATACTTTTCTTAATAATGACCTACAGATTGCATGCTCAGAGAGAGCACTTATGGAGAGTGTGTCCATGCATGCATGACCAACAAATTCACTCATATTGCTAAGTCATGAACACTTAGCTGTAGTAGGAACAATTTATGTTAATGACAACACTCATATAGTATCAGGCTGGCCATACAATATTTTCCAAAAAGTTATTTATACCAAATGTCATTCATCCTTTTAGTTATAGGATATTTTTTTTATAAAATTAGGCAAAGAATACTCTTTTTTTTTTTTGTACACTCTCTTTTTCCAAGGTAATAGAGGTTATATAGTCTTCCAGTAGCTTTTTTTTTTTTGTGGGGGGGTGGTTGGAGTAGTTTTTTGTTTTGTTCTTTCTACTAAATGGTAAAGCATAGCTTTTTGGACTATTTGTGGATTTTATTCATCATTTTATAAGATAATATATTTTTTATATGTAACAAATAAAGTTTTATAAACTTTGAGCACAAAGTTAGAAAGAAACAAATAGCCTTCTCTAGAAGTATCTATACTAGTGCTCATTTTTTCCTTTGAAACTTTCCCCCATTATTATGTAGATATCATGGTTAAATGAATAATTCTCTTTTAAGTTTTTCACTCCAATAGTTTAAAGTAGGCATGTGTTAAACATGTAGTCCACAATGTCTGTGTTATGAATATTTATATATTTTGACATTTAAAAAGAATATGTCTTTCCATACTGTAACCCCTAGCAGTTGATATATTTCTAAAAAGGGAGCAATTTCTTTAGACTTTGTCACTTTGGACCTAAGGGACACATAACCTACCTTTTTACAGGCATGAAATTTGGTTGTCTTATTTCTAATGCATGAATTATGCTAAGAAACTTTGGAGTCACAAAATGCTTTAATGCTTTCTGTTTCTACACTTATTTATCCCTAGGTAGGAACATTCACAGAACTGGAAGGGATATTGAGAAATTATAGAATCTGTATGTAGAATGGCATATTAAATATGTGAAACAGTACTTTCTTTGTTAAGATTTTCAGAAACAGAGTAGGCCCAAATTATTTTGGAATTTGCTTAGGTTTCACCAAATACAGTATCAGAAAAATATTCTTCTGATCTCATCAAATCTTTTCTATGTATTTATATTTTTTCTCATACGTTTTTTTTTTTTAAACAGGGTTCTCATCACCTTTCTTAACAGTCCTCCAAGAAAAAAAAACAAAATTATTGTCCATAGAGATCTGCCTCATTTTTGATGATTGAAGCTGTCCTAAGTGTTTTTTCTATTCTTTCAGTCATAAGATTAGAGATTTGATGAGAGTCAGGAATATTCCAAGAAAAATAAATATGGATAGGTTACATAATGATTTTTAAAGTCTTGCAGACATTACTGTAAGGTTTGTATATTTTGAAATTAACCAGTATACGTTTATATTTTCTAGTTCTTTAAAGTTCAAGGCTGTATTGACAGGGCTTTTATTTTTTCACTGAGGTAAAAATTTTAAAATGTTAAATCCATCCATTTCAATGCAGTAAGTAGTCAGTCCATCATCCTCCATGGTATTGCCACCCATGTTTGTTACTCATGGTCAGCCTTGATCCAAAGAAATTAAATGAAAAATTCCAGAAATAAACTAAGTCTTACATTGTAGGCTTTTCTGAATAGTGTGATAAAATCTCAAACAATCTCTCTTGGGACATGAAATCAGTCCTTTGTCCAGGGTATCAATGCTGAATATACTGCCACTAAGTAGTCAGGTAAGTGGCTATGTTAGTTTTCAGATCCACTGTTGCATTATCACGGTGCTTAGGTTAAAATAATTCATATTTTACTTAATATCTCCAAAATCCAATAATAGTGATGCTTGCAATTCATATATGCCAAAACAAGCCATAAAATGATTTTTTTTAAATGAAAAGGTAGGTATTTATAGGAACAAACAGTATAGTAGGGGTTAGTATTATCCAAGGTTCCAGCTATATGCTGTTGTCTTGGAATATATCCCCCACAGATAAGGAGGGTTTGCTGTATAATTAATTTTAACAATGTAATATACCTGTGTAACCAACGCTTTTATCAAGATATCAGACATCACCATTACCACAGAAAGTTCACTCATACCTATTTTCTGTCAATCCATACTCCCATAGGCAACCACTGTTCTCATTTTGAACACCACAGATCACTTTTCCTGGTTTTGAAACACATATAAAAAGAGTGATATATATTTCTTCTTTCTTTAATCATACCCACAGTTTTATAGCCTTATCCATTACATATTGTATATGTAAATTTATTTTTATTTTTTTGCTGCCTATTATTCCATTTTGTGGATATACCAGTTAATCCATTTTCCTATTGAAAGATATGTTTCTTTTAAGTGATTGGGTGTTGTAAACACAACTACTATAAGTATTTTTGTATATATTTTATTGATTTTTTACAGAAAGGAAGGAAGAGATATAGAGAGTTGGAAACATTGATGAGAAAGAGACATCAATCAGCCGCCTTCTTCACGTCCCCCACTGGGGATGTGCCCACAACCAAGGTATAAGCCCTTGACCAGAATAGAACCTGGGACCTTTCAGTCCACAGGCAACACTCTATCCACTGAGCCAAACCAGTTGTGGCTATTAAATACGTTTTTAAAACTCCTTTTGTGTATACATGTTTTCATTTTTTCATGACTAATAACCAGAAGTAGAGTTGATGGGTCATAGAGTAGGTATATTCTTAAGATTATTTTAAAAACACCCAACAAATCTAATACGGAAGTTGTTTTACATTCTTATCAACAGTTAATTAAAATTCTATCTACTCCATATCCTCATCAATATTTGGTATGCTCAATTTTTGTGATTTTATATATTCAAGTGGGATGAATTGATATATATTATGAGTTCAATTTTTATTAACCTGGTGAATGATTTTGAACATATTTTCTCTGAAGTCCCTCTTTAATTCTTTTTTCCATTTTTTGAATGGGTTATTTGTCTATTTTACTATTTAGTTGTAGAAAATATTTACATAATCTAGATATAAATTCTTTATCAGATACATTATTGATAATATTTTATTCCAGATAGCTTGCCTATTTATTAATTTGTTAATCTAAAAATAAAAAGACTTTTAAAGTAAGAGGAAACAAGCATTTATTTGATATTAAAAAGAAACATATCTATTCAGGAAGTATTGACTCATGCAAAAGTCCAGATAATGTTCAGAAACAAAGACAAGAGGTATTTATGAGAAAGTGAAGGGGCACAATTACATCAATACAAGGAAGCCATTTCTAATTGGTGCAAATAACATAGTGATGTTAAGTCTAAGAAATGTTTTTAATTTTCAGTCCAATAGCCATCAGTCTGGTAGTCATATATGTTTTCCTGTTATCTTTGCAAAGATTTTTGGAATACAAATTTGCTTTTGGCTCAGTTGAAAAATTATTTTTCCCTGTTTTAATATTTCAAAGATTTAAGATCTAAGAGATTAAAGGCAGTTCCTCTGACATGGCAACTCCAGCTCCATTTTCATTTGTCTTCATTTATTATTTTTTACACACTGATATTTCTGAAGAGTTATGTTTTATTTTTATTAAAATTTAATTTATTTCTATTTTTTTTTACAAGTAGAGATTTTAGTGTAACTATATATGACAAAGGTTTTTCCACCTAAGAGTAAAACCTCTTAATTTTGAAAATCTTTTTTGTTTATTTCATTATCTTTATATTTTAAATAAATTTTGATTGTTAATTTCAACATGCAAAAATTCTGAAATTTTAATTAAAATTGATATAAAATTATCTGTGGATTATTGACATATTATAATATGGACTCTTTTATTTGTAAAATATATACCTCTATATAAATTCTAATAATCTTGCTAAGCAAGATTTATTGTTATCAGAAAGTTTTATAATCATTCAGTAGATTTATTACTGAACTTCTTTGATGGTATTTAAAGGACTTTTAAAACATATTTTATTTTCTAAATGTTTATTAGCTTATAAAATGTATAACTAATTTTTATGTCCTGAATATTCTGCACACATTTTACATAATTTTGTAACTAGACAGTATTGTCATCTTTCAGTAATGGTATTCTTACTTTGTTGTTTGTATTTTTATTTATTTAGTTAGTTAATCCTTACCCAAGGATATTTTTCCATTGATTTTTGTAGGGAGAGTGAAAGAGAGAGGGAAAGACAGAGAGAAACACATTGATTGGTTGCCTCCTGCATACACCCTGACCTGGGCCAGGGATAGAACCTGCAACTGAGGCGCGTGCCCTTGACCAGAATCTCACCTAGGACCCTTTGGGAGCAGGCTGATTTTCTATATACGGAGCCAAATCTCCTAAGGTGTTGTTTGTATTTTTTATGTATTTTTCTTGCTTTATTAAATGTACTAGAATTCTAATACAAAGGTAAATTGAAGTACTAGGAGTGAACACCTTGCTTTTGTTTTCTTAGAGGCAAAATGCTTGATATTTCCATCATTAAATATAATGTCAGTTGTAGTTTTTCTTAATAAGCTTTATAAATTGAATAAATTATATTCTATTCTTAGAGTTTTGATAGGTATTTCTGTGTTGCTGTTTTTTCAAAAAGTTATGAGTGGCTTTCATTTTTTAATACATTTATTGAACTTTATCACATTGCTTTTTACTTTGAAAGTAATGACTTACATTAATAAACTAATAAATGTTAATCTGATACTGCATTTCTTAAACAAGGTCTG
Source organism: Lasiurus borealis (assembly GCA_004026805.1). Taxonomy (NCBI): domain Eukaryota; kingdom Metazoa; phylum Chordata; class Mammalia; order Chiroptera; family Vespertilionidae; genus Lasiurus; species Lasiurus borealis. The sequence continues at coordinate 77,554 of PVJN01005861.1, forward strand.
CTTGTTCATATGATTATCCCATTTTTATATATTGCTGGATCCAATTTGATAATGTTTTGTTAATTTTTATGTTTGGGTTTTGAAAAATATTAACTATTAATTATGTAATGTATTTGGGAGGTTTTGGTTTCAAAGTTTGACCATTTTTTATAGTACAGTTAGGTAGACTAGTGAGAAATTCTCTCATCTATACTTATCTAAAAATAATTTATTTTAACCTTAAATACAGTATTTTTTAATTTTTGTGTAGTTTCCCTGATTTTTTTAATGTGGAACATTGAATTGTAAAATTTTGCATTAATTACAAAAGTTGAAGTTATTTATTTAATTACTATTGCAAATATTTTTCAAAGTGAACATAATGAAAAATACAATCAAGATATTATTTTCATATGAGAGGCCCAATGTACAAAGGGCTTGGTCCTCACAGCCCTGGCTTCATCAGGAAGGACGTCTGGAATGTTGTCTTGACAGTCGTTCTGCCAACCTGTCTAATTAGCATATTTAACTCTTTATTATTTAGGATTATTTTGAATTTGAACTAATGGACACTTTTAACTTTTTCTAAGCCATTTACAGAGTTCTACGTGTAGATTTATAAGTCAATCTTTTTTTAAAAATTTTTTAATTTTTTATTTTTTCCCTATTGCCCTCCCCAGCCTTCCCCATTCCCCAATACATGCCCTCACCGGTCTCCCCCCTCACACACACCCCATGCCCAGTATCCACTGGCTATGCCTACACACATGCATACAAGTCCTTTGGTTGATCATCTTTCTTAAACATTTGAAAATGCTCTTAAATCTAATAAATTAAAAGTAAGGTATATCAGATCATAAATTCATTTTCTCTTTATAGGTACAACAAACTTTCTGATGTCTGCTGTACAGTAAATATACATATTGTAAACATAAATGTTTTCAAGCAAGTTTATGCTGCTCTTTAGGAGAATTCTTCTACACTTGATTTCCCTTTGCTTATAAAAAAGGAATTAAACATAGATTATCCTTGTCACGAGATATCTATCTTCTCATGAAACCCTAGTGGGGTATGACTTCTTAGGAGTCACCTAACACAAGTCACAACACACATCAGTGCAAAATGAGTTGAATAACAATGATTAACCCATTGGCAAAGAAATACTCTGTATTTTCTTTTAACATCTTCTTTGGTTAGCCTAATGCTTACAACATCAATTTTTTTCTTTGTGTTTAGATAGTATATCTAGAATGTCAATGTTGTAGTAAAGAATTGATATGAAATAAGCTG